>JBCIKM010197201.1:0-23009 GCA_039654465.1 Melibe viridis | reverse complement strand
TCTCTCTCTCTCTCTCTCTCTCTCTCTCTCTCTCTCTCTCTCTCTCTCTCTCTCTCTCTCTCTCTCCCTCTCTTTCTGTTTATGTGTGTGTGTGTAGGGGTGTATGTGTGTGTGTGCTTCTGTTTTCTAGCTTTCCCTTACACCAAAAGATTTTCAACACTTTTGGTGTTGTAAGTCCAGGCAGCATGGTGATAGTTTGTACTGTCCAACTTTTTGTATTTATATCCGAATATCAGTTGCATGTTGTGCTTTTGCTTATAAAATGTATTGTATTTGGTTCGCAAATAATCATACTATCATATAAGCTCCCTTTCCCCCCCCCCCTTCACAATCATGATTAAATCAATTGAATAGGCATTAAAAATTCTAATTCTTTTTTCATTGGAACTGAAAAATGGTAGAGAGAGAAAGACGTAGATCCAGTTTGCCTGAGGAAGAGAGGACAGAGGATGCCATTTATCAAAATCTTCGCATCCTCTCAGGTATCAGGTCTCATGGTTGGGACATCGACGGATGCTTTTTTAAAAAAATTACTTTTTTTTTTACACTCTGTACGTGGGATGGAAAAACCTAATCAACTCTTTTTCAATGGAAAGACGAAAATTGAAATGTGACAGCAACAAAAACAAAAAAAACCCCCGACAAAATGCATGCCACTTTTTAAAATTTTATCTTGCAATTTCTTTCTTTCTTCTGGCGCAGGGACTTATCTTTTTTTCTCTCCCTGTCATTACAAAAAAAAAAAGTGATTTCATCTCAAGTGATTTTAAGACCATCCAAGAATTTTATATCTGATTCTTCCAAGGTTTCAAAATTAAGCTTAGTGATGGAAACAACTTTTCAAAAGGGTTGAAAACAACCATAATTCTTGCAATATAATCAAATTTGTATCTGAACATTTTTTTTTTTTATTAATTGCTTTATTTTTTAAAATTATTTTTTGATTTTGCTATTGTAGATTTGAAAGAAACAATTGAAATCATTGAAAAAGAAAATTGAAAAGGAAGCACAGAAAAAAGAACACTATATGAATTGTCACACATGCACATTTTGGTCAAAATTGCATTGTAAACTGTGGTTCTAGCTTGTTTTTCTTTTTTTTGGTTGTACTTTCACTTTCCCTTTGCAAGCGGTTTGCGGAGATAAAATTTTGTGAAGTTGCCAAAACTCAACATAAGTGGGAATCACATACTTTTGTTTAGAAGTTTCCAGCTAATCAAGAACCCAGGCACCATGACTTGCCATAGTTTTTTTCTTCTGTCCCTTTTTTATTTATTTTTTGGTAAGTTTACAAAGGCAAAACCCTGCTATGATAATTGCCAAAGTGCCCATCAATAATCGTTTGAGTTTTGCATGTTGTCATCAAATGCTATGTAATAGTGGCTTTTATTTTTTTATCCTTTTACCTCTGATGCTACGATTCTGAACCCCCCCCCCCCCCCCCTTCCCACCTACATTGCTCAATCCTCCCACTCTCATTCTCTTGTTCTTTATCCATGTCTGCTCATTGATACTGATAAAAGTGTGAAATGGAATAGAAAAAAAAAATCATTATCTTAAAGAGTAAACAAACGGAATGTTTGTGGTCACAAGAATCGCAAAATTTTAAGAATTAGAAAAAAGTCTGAATTGTCGGTAGAAAAGTACTTCTTGCATATTTTAATTTTGTTTAAGACAGTTGAACATTTTTTTTCTCCTGTTATGACATCAAATCCGGATCAACGTTCTGGAAATGAGACTGGATGATGTTAAATGCTGGCCAAACAGAGGTTCCAAAAAGTAGACCTGGAGGCAACTGCAGATGAGGCTCTGCCTGATAGATGATGATAGTGATGATGATGATGATAATGATGATGATGAGGAAGACAGTTGTGATGATGATGAAGATGGTTATGATGATGATGTTGATGACTGTTATGGTGGTGGTGGTGATGACAATGATGGTGATGGTGATGATGATGAAGATGATGATGAGGATGATGATAATGATGAGGATGATGATGATGATGATGATGATGATGATGATGATGATGATGATGATGATGATGATGATGATGACTGTTATGGTGGTGGTGGTGATGACAAGGATGGTGATGATGATGATGATGATGATGATGATGATTAGGATAATGATTCAGCACTTTGTTTATAGTGAAAACCTCTGTATAGATACCTTACAAAGTCAGCAATTATATATCTGTAGGTCTTTCATTATTCTTACAAATCACTCATTTACACAGTAAGAAGGATTTTTTGTTGTTGTTTATTTGCATTCATTTTGTTTGGTTTTTTATAGGATGGGGGTTGTTTTGTCTTTTTTTTTTTTATAAATGTTTTTTTTTTTTTACTGTTTTAAATTTGTTTATGGTTTAGGTGTTCCAGGATTCAGTTTCCTGATTTTATCTAAATTTTTCTCTTTTCATGCGTGGTGATGGATTATATTTACATTTATTTACAGACTTTACAGTTAGCACTTACCGCAGTTTGAAGCAATGGCCATCAATTTTTTAACAGATTTCAGATAGAAAAAAACTAACTGGAAGACCTATATTGGTGCAGAAGTTTTATGTCTCGGCTGTTGTTTTGTCTCAGTTTGAAAAGCTTTCGAAATATAATTCAGAGGAAAAATTTTCATTTCGGTTGAATAGTTTCATGTGGTCAAATCCATGTATTATCCTTAATGCCATGTAAACAGCAGAGACTTGATCTTTTGCCTCAAAATGTGTTTGATATATCTTCTTCTATTCAATGTGGCTGTTACCACACTAGGCGAAAATTATCACAGCACCATTTTCGATAACCCAATGCTCATGAGCAATGAAGTCGAAAATTAGTAGCTAATTGATATGCTTGTTATCAATCATTTTTCTATTTTTTGTCTGAAGTTTCTATATTTTTCAAGTGAAAGAATCATGAACGGTACAAGAACATTTCGAACCTAGAGTATACAAAAAGTATATTTGTACTTTGACAACTTTGCCTGGTTCATGAATTGTCATGTGATTGACTGTTTTGATATGCTTGATGCTGGTGTGGACTCCTCCCAAGTGGAAATGGGTACCACCAGAAGTGTCCTGATGGGCAATGAAATCGAGGCTGGGATGGATCTCATGGGATCTGCCACCGGGAAAATGGTGGGACAAATAAGGATAAGGGTTCATACCAAGCAACCTGATCATATGGGGCAATCCGCTGAGTCAAACCGAGTTCCACCTAGGTGCGACACCGTTGTGACCCTGACATGTGGTTGGAAGGCGAGCCATCCATGTTTGACTAATGAGAGAATGCTCAGAATTACCAATTTATTGGTATTCTAGACGTGTGAAGAATGTGATTCAAGCAAAACAATGACACTGTTGAAAGTTCATGCTGTTGTTTTCTTATCATCCCTGCTTACCGCCTGAGCAGTGAAGGAGTCGGGAAAATCTCTGGATCACAAGAAATGAAGACAGGCAGATGATCAGTCCACTGTGCCTAATCTTGTGTGGCATAATGAGCAATACATGGGGTATTACTCAATCTTAAGCCAAATGATAGTTGCTGTTGCCTTGGTGGTATCTGCTCATTGATAAAGACTAATGAGTCAATTTACCACAGGGCGTAGAAATTTCATATCATTTCATTATTATTATGATTATTCAAAAATGGAAAATGGTACAGCTATTTAACTGCATAATGAGACTAAGCCCTCAGCACTGTGACTCAGAGTCACAGGCTTTTTGTCTGAATTGGAGCATGCTATGGTATATCTGGCACAATTGATTGAACTTTTATTTGTAAAAATGTCTTCAGTTGTAAAAACCAAATAGAAATTACCCAAAAAGGACAATGAAGATTTATTATTATTATTATTATTATTATTATTATTATTAATAATAATATTAACAGGCTTTGTCAGAGAAGAAAGAGAAAAACAGCAACTGCCGAATCCTGTCTTCTGATTTGAAATCATGTGCATAGTCAAGTTAGCTACTGCTATGGAGATGATTATCTCATGCATGTTCCATACTGTTTTTATTATATGTTTGTTTGGTGCCTAATTCTTCTTTTCTTAAGGATTTAAACAATTTTTCCAATGTATCAATTCCCTTCCCCCCCCACTACTCCCACCACTGTGTCTTTGCAACTATTTCCGTTTGCATTTTGTTGGGACTAAAAAAAAAATATATGAAAAATGTGCACTCCTTTGGTATAAGACTTTGATTGACCTTTTTTTTTATACTTTTTCATTCAATTATCACAGGCTTTTGCAATGTGCAAAACCATTCATATTAAATCATATTCTTTACTTATCACGTTCAAAGATTATCTCTTATTGTGAAGTTTTCTTTCATATAAATCTCTGACACTTAGTCATGTCTTATGGTTCCCTCTTTTTTTTTTCTTTGTCATTGGGACTTATTTTCTCTGTGTGTGTGTTTTTTTTTTGTTTTTGTTTTTGTTTTTTTTGTTTAATTTGTATTTGAAAGCCATGGTCTGCTTTGTGTCACCCTTACAGGTCAGGATGCCATCAACATTGTGTCACCAAGAGCAGGAAAGGATATCTTACCAGATATTAGTCAAGGTGAAAATTGTCTATATTCTTTACAATTGCATGTCGAGTTCTTGGAACGATTTTTTTTTCGCATTAATTTTTGGGCAAAGCAGTGATTTAAAACAGAAAATAAAAGGAATTTAGCCCTCTGCTTAAGATTAAGCGTGTGTCAAAAAATAACTTTTTGTGCTTTTGTTTTAGGTGGTAAAGCGACTTGAAAAAAACAACATTCAGATTTTTATCTCAACAAAACCTAGATTGACTTCTTTTCCCCTCTTTCTCCTGAAAAAGCTCCACTCCCCCTCCTTCATGCTCTCTTTCTCTCTCACACACTGACACACGTACACTTGTGCATGCTCACAGTGATAGGACAATGGGCTTATCAACTACTCGGTGGCGGATGGCTCAGTTGGTAAGCCCGCTGTCCCGGCAATGGGCAGGCAAATCGATGCTGGTCCTGGATCGATTCCCTCAGACGACGACTTCCTGTTTTTTCCTTTCTTTATTTGGCTTTGACTCACCTCAGCACAGTGCCTACACCACTTTCTGTTTATTTTCATCTATCTCCAGTGCCAGCTCCCCTATTCTTCATATTCTTTGTTTTAACATGTAAATATTCTTTTTGTGTGATGTTTGAATCCAGAAAGCACACCAAGAGGCTCTACAGAGAAACTGGCAGATTTTGGAGACCTGCCAGTGACGGTCAACAAACCGCTGACCCACATCACCAAAACACGGCCCAAGGCACCCAAAGCTGTTCGACCCACTCGGCCCATCCTCAATACAGGTGAGAGAATCATTCCCTGTATGAAATAAAATTTGAAAAGAATGATAATAAATATATGGATATAAACATTTCCACACATGTCTTAAGACTAACATAAAAAGGAAGACTGGATATTAATCCGTCTTTGTCAAATGCAATTGTCTCTCTTGCTATCCTTGCAATCCATTTCCTTTACATCCCAAGTTGTTTCGTTTGTTATAACACTCTAATTCTGAACCAGACATATTAATAATGATAATAATAATAATAATAATAATAATAATAATAATAATAACTAGCATTTATGTAGCACATATCTACTGGGGTGCTCTATGCACTTTACAATACCATTACGTCTTTGGCAGACAATGCACATATAACATGTAAGACGAGACAAGTCGCCTGTTACGTGTGTTGTAATTTTTCAGACAGAGAAACAACATTGTCAACAACCAGGGGGACCTACAAGCTTTACATCTATCTCCAATAGACATGACAGGATCTATGCACTGAAACTGTGATTCAATTTGACTGATTGTCTGTACTTCCCGCTGGCATGTAGGGCAGTAACAAAAGACCTCCAATCAATTTAGTTCAGGGCCAGTTCCCCGATGATGCCCTTGTGTGGGGCTGGTTCCCCGATGATGCCATTGTGTGGGGCAGGTTCCTCGATGATGCCCTTGTGTGGGGCAGGTTCCCCCATGATGCCATTGTGTGGGGCAGGTTCCCCCATGATGCCCTTTGCAACAAGATGTGATGCTATCCTTTACATTTTAGATCTGCAGGAGAGGTGTTTGCCAATGGCTTCATCCTTGGTTTTATTGTTGATAAGAGATGGACAAAATTTGTCATGGTCAGGTGTTTGCTTTGCCTGGCTTGATTATTTCTTCCTGTCATGATTTCCCAAGCAGTCCTTTTCTCTGATCTTGGTTTGGATGCTGTTTTACCCTACCTCGGCCTATTTCTTTCCATTCTACCATCTGGGACATCTTTCATGAGAGACAGAGGCAAGAGACCCAATGGCATTTTTTTTCTGGACTTTGAATGCGTGTAATGGTAAGCTTGGGAGTACCAAAGACACTCGCAATACATATGACACGTGACAAGTTTGTAGTTTCCTCATGTATCAAAATGAAAACTTTGATTTTCTCTTCTCAATCCAGGAGGTTTATATCAAATCTCAGCATGAAAGTCCACAATTGTCACTTTATTCTTCAGTGAAGACACGACCGTCTCATAGCGCCAGTGTCACAATGTCAAACTGTTCACCATTCCTATTGCATTTTGTAACAGATCTATTGTGCTAAATTCCTCTTCTCTATTCATCCATACTATTTCGAATATGCTAATATCTAATTTAACCGCAATGAATGCAGGTACGACAGAAATGGAATCCTCCCTGGGACCAGACAACAGCCTTCTCCCTCCCACCTCACCATCTCCGCCCAAGGTGGAGGTGAGTGCTCCTCCACCCACAAAGAGCTCCAACAATGGTCGCAAGGCATCTATGAAAGATGAACTTACCAAAGGAGATTCTACCAAGGAGAAAAAGCATGAAGAAGGAGGGTGAGTCAGGGTTTTTTGGGTTTTTTTTAATTTTTATTTTTAATTTTTTTTTTTTATGATCGGTGTTATTTTTTTTCTTCTTTCAATCACAGTCTATGTGTAGATGTAGAGACTAAAAGAAATATAGTGTGGAATTTTTATAACAGAAATCTTGTTTATTCTGTTTTATCTCTGCATGAATGATTTTAGATTGAAAGTACCTTTTGGAAAGAAAAAACAGTTTAGGTTTAGTTTCATATTTCTTTGATATCACACCATGCTCCTTTCCCATTTTGTTCCAGCCAGTAATATCACAAATCTATCTAATTCTCTCTTTGAATTCAATAGCAAATCAGAGAGCAAGAAGTGGTCACCCATGAACTTACTCAAGGGAAAAAACAAGGAAGAAAAAGCAGAGAAGGAATCTAAAAAGGGGTGAGAGGCCTATCATATTTTGTAATATTTGTTTTGTTATCCTTACCCCTTCATGCCGCCTTAGTAGTGTTGAGAGCTGGGAAAACTCTGGATCACAAAAAATGAAGACAGGCAGATAATCAGTCCACCGTGCCTAATTTTGAGTGGCATAATGAGCAATACTTTTACATACGGGGTATTACTTGATCTTATGCCAAACAATAGTTGGTCTCATGAATAGTGTCCTCTCAAAAAATATAACAAAGCTTGGCAAACTGTCAGTCTTGTCCAATGTGCCTCTTATTGCTGCCAATCATTGTAAACCCCTGTGAGCCCAGTTTGTGGATGTGAACACAACATAAGATTAGCTTTTGTTTGTCACTTGTCAATGTTTTCCTTCAAGAAAAAACCCTTGTGAAGAATTTCCTTTATGAGATTAATGAAAAAAGGAAATTGATTTTATCTACAGGTGGACCATTTTTTAAAGCAGCCCATAGAGAATCGGAACAGTCCAAAAATTACCTTTAAACCTACAGTGCACACTAGCGATCGGTGCTTTATAGTTCAATCGCTGACCATTTTTCCATTGCTTATTGTTAAAAATCATCTAATGGGCTGCGTTTTAAAATGATTTAAAATGACCACCCTGTGTGTATTCCCGTTATGAAGGTTTGACGTTCTGTTTTGGAAGCATTCCTTACATTTCCCAATCAATCTTGATTATTACGGAAACTCACTGCATTTGTTTCACAGCCATTCCTTCTCCTCGGGATTCAGCAACATGTTCAAGAAGAAGGAAGACAAGAAGAGACCCAGCGTGACAGAGACTGAAGCCCCTGTCGATGTCACGGATGGCAAGAAGGAGGATCTAGACAAATCCCTGGAGGTAAATTATAGACATTTAGAGGAGATTGTAGGTGCTGGGCTCCTCTTTGATCCTCATTTGTTGCATTGCCCTAAAATCACCAATAAATTAACAAACAAAGATTGTAGTTGCTGGGCTCCTCTTTGATCCTCATTTTTCTCATTGCCCTAAAATCACCAATGAATTAACAAACAAAGATTGTAGGTGCCAGAGTGTGCCTGAATTTTCTGTAATGAGGCCGCTGCTTGCTGAAAAAAAAAGCAAAAAATAAATAAAGAATGAACATTGAATGAATAAAGACTTTTGACGGTACAAACTCTATAAAGAAATCATTATTCACCTTAGCCTGTTAAGTTGGTCAACTTTTCTGAAGGCTAGTTTTAGCTTGTCCTTAAAACTAAGATTTTTTTATGATTTTGCTTTCACTGAAACTATTGAGAAAACCCTAACTTAAATGTCCTTTATATGAATGAAAAAGCATAATATAGAATTTTTATCCTCCCACAAATCAGTCATATTAGCTGATCTCTAAGTTCATCTTTTGTTTCCTTGCAATTGAAATGTTTCATGTTTTTAGATTTGCATCCCTTTTAATTCCTTAACTGTGACCGCACCTCAAAATTTCCTGTGACCCATTTATGTCGACGTTGAAAATACCAGTTCTCGTCCAATCAAAGAAATCAAGCAATGTCAGGCGTGGTTAGTACTTAGATGAGTGACTGCTTGGAAACACAAGGTGTTTTAGACATAACCTGCAGGCTCTGGCTGGCTGCAATGCTGCTGCAGGGTCATGTTTACATTGAGAAGTTCACGACTTGCTCATTTCAACACCAAAATACTCCAATTAACTCAAATTTCTTTACAACAAACCTGATTTCACCAGAAAGGCGAACGAATGGAGGTCAAGGTGATTTTATTACTGTTGACATTTACATTTAATTTTAGTAGCAAACTCTAAAGGATACTGAATAGCCATTTTACCGATGTTTTGACCCCATGAACAAAAAAATTGATTTAAAATGCAAAATTAATTTTTGGGGGTATTTTTTTTTAAGGAATCACTCAAGTATTGATAGATTTCAACTTTCTGTGTCAAAAAAATCATGAATTCTCATTTAAACGAGAAGTTTTAGACAAAATTGGCAGTTACAAAATTCGGTCTGGAATTTAGAAAACCCTTACGAGCTAGGAATTAATTAAAGGAACAGCCACATGACCTTTTTCTTAAAATATCATTGATTAAAGCATAAAAATAGACACAGATGATGTCAGGGGCTGTTTGAGTTATTTTTAAATGTAAACAACCCTGCAACTTAGCACATCCCAGCACACCAGCTCTCGTGCAACTCTTACAAGGATGGCAGGGTAAGCAGGGCGTTGCCGACAATTATTCGATTCCAGCAAGTCTCAAGTTAAAGATTCCACGCAAGCGGTGTACAACTATTAGGTTCCAGCATGTCTAGGGTTATGAACAACTTAAGTGAATATAGGGAGGCAACCCTGTAGTTGTATAATTAAGTGTATCGTTGATGTGACCTGAACCCACACAGCCAGAAATTGAGTCATTAGAATGCTTTTCCCTTGTTGAAACTTGAACTTGGGGTCTCTAAATCAGAGGAATGCAGCTAATCCAACACACTTTTATCGAATTCAAAACCCAACAAGCCTAACACATCTCTTCTTGTGTTTATCCACAGGTGGTCAAGGAAGCAGCTAAAGAGGAGCCAACAACGTCAACTCAGTCAAGTTCGATGAGAAAGAGCAGCAATACCAACGCATCTTCCACCGCCAAAGAGGCAGCCAATCCCACTCCTGTTCGACCTCCAAGGGAGAAGAGTATGGCATTGGGGGAGAAAAGTGCCATTCTCCCTCCCAAAGAAAAGAAGGAAGCCAAAACCATACCAACCCTGGCAATATCGGAAGACAGTTCCCTGGTGGAGGAGAAAGAAGACAAAAAAGGTAGGGGGTAGAGAAACTATAATGCTGTCTCATCACCAACATATTGTGTCTGCCACCCTCTCCAGTCATGACGTCACTCTCTCATTTAGCAAAATGAGAAATGCCCTTGAAATCTCTCTTTTCCCACTCGTCCTTAGCAGCAATTTGTGCATCAACCACCAACAAAACTGACAAACAATTTATTCGATTTAAGGATCAATAAAAGTGATGTGGTTGATAATTCCTGTGAGCCAAATCAGGAAGATAGTTAGCACTTAGATGCTTTACCGTCGCTTGAAATTTAGACATTTCTTTGTGCAGAGTTGCATGTGTTTAGGGACAGGATCAAGTTTTGAGTCCTCACGGGCTCAACTCCCGGGCAGATCTTACTTGGTTCTAGTTTGCTGGACCGGTATTAGAGCACTCCATCTCTTTCCTCTCACCTCTCCTCCCCCCCTCTCTCTCTCTCTCTCTGTCTCTCCCTCCTCCCCCCCCTCTCTCTCTCTCTCTCTCTCTCTCTCCCTCTCCCTCTCTCATCATTGGTCTGTGTCCTCCCCCCTCTTCCAGGTCCCTCTTTCCTTCTGGTCTTCCATCATGCTGTCTTTTCCGTGTGCATTTCTTCGCGGCTCCTTAGTTCGATGGCATGTGATTTTCTTTGAACATTTCCATACCTCTATTGAATGTATTGCTATTGTTTACGTTGGTTGCCCCCTTGCATTGTCATTTTAGTTCAAGTCCTTTTCTATTCTTTATCATATTTTATTACGTATATTTGTGTATGTATTGTCTCTGTTGAGAAAGGATATCACCTGAAACGTCCAGTGTACTTATTCATTTGTTCTTTAGTCCTTACGGAAGCTTCCATACTCACACCATGGTATTGTATTCTCTATGACGACCCAGCTTCCAGCAGCCTCTACTTTTGATTAAAACGAGTGAAATGAAAATTTTATATTTTTAAAATGTGGCATAATATTATTTTACCTTCTTCTCTTTCATTAAAGGTGAAAAGTCGCAAGAAACGACAGGCTTGGCAAAAGAAGATGAGAAGTCTGAAGATGAGAAGAAATTCTCCTCCTCTGCTCCAGAGGGCGCCACTCCCTCCTCCTCTTCTTCATCCACTGCTTCATCTTCAGGGCCTAAGCTGCCTCCCGGGGCAGTTAAGATGGGGGGTCTGACGGCAGCCCTGGGCAGCCAGGACTTGATGAGTCAGCTCAAACTCAAGCAGTCAAAGCGGAAATCGCAGCTGGAGTCTCCGCCAGAGGTAGAATGAGCCGTCCTGTCACGTCGTAAACCTAGTGCTCTGGAAATCTCTCCTATTACGAAATCATTAACATTACGAGACTAAAAATTTAAACCGCTGTTCTGACGGAGTGTTCTCGGGCAATGGTTCTGTTCTGGCAATTGTTTTAGCCCCTGTTGTCAGTGTATCAGTTATGTTCCATTCTCCCTTACCTGCCCATAGTATGAGAAGTAATCGCAGAGTGTCTTTATGCAGTGAAATAAATGCATAATGGTCACAGCCTAAAGATTTTTGTCTCACAGGTTGAGCATGGAGAGATTTTGGAGGCACAGTGTTAGTTATTTAATGCCATTAGCTTCCCTGTATTTTTTTTTTTTTTTAATAAAGCCATTAAATTGTCAACTTCAAACATACTGAATGTTTTACATTTAATACCCTCAATACACAATTTTGATTCAATTCTGCTTTATAGTCCCTCTACAATGGAGCCTTAAAAGCTCTCCTTTCTACTTTTCCAAATAGCCAACAAATAGCATATAATGCAATCACACTAACGGAAAGGGGAAATAATAAGGTGTTTGGTTAATTCTATGATCATTGCTTGTTCAACTCATATTTGAGAATTTCTTTTTTTATCCCTGTAAAATTTGATATCACACAGCTTAAATACCCAGGTTGAAGTCTAAATCCAGATAGTTTTGTCACCCAAATTTCTCTTCATCATCATCTCACTAGGAACCAAAGGAAGCTGCCCCTAAAGTAAGCTCCCCGCCTTCAGAGGAGACCAACAACAACACACCCAAAAAGACAGAGACATCAACACCAGCTGAGCCACAGCCTTCCAAAGCAGAGGAAAGCAAATCTTGCTTGTCAACCTCTGAGAATAAGAAACCCAGCACCGACCGTAGCAGCAGTAGCAGTCTTTCTTCCCCATCCCAAGACGACTCTAAGACTGAATCCTCCCCGACTTCTCCTAGCGAGGAAGACAAAAAAGAACCGGCACCCCCCGTCAGCCCTCCTTCTCCTTCCCCCGAGTCCAAACCCGCAGTGCCCTCCCCTGCCACCAGAGGTCCCGCCCCTGCTCCCCGGGCCCTGGTACCCCCAAAACGTCCAAGCTCGGGCTTGACTTCATCCACCAATGCAACGAACAGCACAGCCACACCGCCCACCAAGTCATCAGAATCAGCCGTCTCAGAACAGAAGGAGGCTAAAACTGACAGGCCTCTATCTACAGGTTGGTGAAAGTGAATTGGAACTTATAGTATGCTGATAGATTTAAAAATATTGCCTCTGGTAACCCAAAAAGATATTTTACTGTTAATTAGATTATAACTCATTTGCAACAAAAATTTGTTTGTGTGTGTGTGTGTGTGTGTGTGTGTGTGTGTGTGTGTGTTTGTGTGTGTGTGTTTGCGTGTGTGTGCGTGTGCAGTTAAAGAGAAGCAAAGCTGAAAAACTTGTCAGTCTTGATACCTGTATTGTAGACAAGGAGTAGAGGATGCAAGGCAAAAAGCTAAAATCTAGAAGCAAAAAACAATGTGAAGATCTGTTGTATTAAACATTAGGCACCAAAATGAACTCATCATTTACGGAAAGACGTGTACACTCAAATCTAGGTTGTAAGAAGAGTAGACTTTTATAAAAGTTAGATGCTTTTTTTCATTTGAGATTGTTTGCTTTATTAAACTTTAGAGTTTGAAGATTTTGATTTCCTGTGCCAATTCGCCAATTCATGCTTTGTGGTGCCATAACAAAAAAAAGTACAATAGATACAGATGTGAAATTTTTATACAGTAAAAAGTATTACTAAAACAATATGTTCACGAATATATATTCATGGTTATTAAAACCAACAACACAGCTTCAATAAAGCTTTGTGCGAAGTGCCCTTTTAAAAGTCGTGCCATTTAGTCTATGATATCGTCATTTTCAGGCAGTCAAAATAAAACGGTTATAACGAACTTGTGTATAACTGCAGTGCATTGAAACTTTGCGCATGTAAAATGAAAGTGGTAACAATGGCTTCTATTGAGTTTCTTAAACTACTTGAATTATAACACAGTTTTTGAGTGCTTTGGATTTGGGCCTTTTTTCTTGAACCTATAGACGGAAAGCAGATTGTACAAGAATGAGTGCAGATTGTACAAGGCTCTTACTGAACTTAGCTCGCCAATCTAAGAGCTAAACTGCCCACTCGATGTGAAAAAAAAATTATAAAAATATTATTGTTCAATGAAAACAAATTGACTCCTTTGGTATATTTTAGATTCATTCTCCTCCTCATCTACTATACTCTTTTTTCCGCTTTGTCTCTGTTTACTTGATTTTCAGTCCTGTTCTGTTCCCTCTCTTCTTATCCCATATTCTGCGTCTTTGAAATTTCCATTGCTCAAAGAAAAAAAATAAATTTTATACCTTTTCTAAAACCACCACCAGGCCCACAGGCTAAGCCCCGCCCTCCCCCGCCACTCAAACCTAGACCTCCCATCATGCCCCGCCCCCGAAAGAGGGATTCAGAGATTGACGATAACGCCGGTAAGTGCCAGCTCTATTATTGTCTTTCCTCTGTCAGTGCTTTTCCCATTCAACATTTTTTCAGCATTAGATAATTCTTCATTATATTTCTGTCAGAGAATTGATTGGGGTCCATCTGCTGTTGTCAGAAGTATAATTATTTTTCTCAGGAGATTAAATGAAATACGTCAGATTAAAAAAACCCTTGAAGAAATAAATTTTTATTGGCCACTCATGGCAATTTTAAAGAAGAAATTTGAAGATGAGCGCCTGATGTATACTTTTGTAAGGGTCAATTTTAATTTGGGTTAATATCTTTTTGTTTGAAATAAACCAACTGAGCTGGTTTTGTCAATTTTCCATCTTTGTTGTAGAAAGGTTTTTTGATTCATCCACCCTGTGAATCTGGATGTCATGTTGTTAATCATGGTATATTTTTTTTGTCATGACATTTCTCTAGAAATTAAAAAAAAAAAAAAAGTTTTTAAGTGTGGTACTGCATGTTTGGAGTTTGTACAATGGAAGTAGATAACTTCTGTGTGATTTTCATTATGAAGGTTTTTTTACTCAGACAGTACAATTTCAGTTTGTTATCGCTACCGCGTAAAGAATTATTAGGATGGATAGGAGAACAAAATCATCGTAAGTTCATTTTGTATGAAGGTGATGAGGGTGTCATTTTTTGAAGCCGTGGAACTGAGAAAATTTTAAACAATGGAGGTTTAATGAATAATTAAATTCCTATGGCTTGAGTAGCAAGAGATGCTAACAAAAATATTCTAGATGAGACTAGCTTTGACATTTTCCTTTACCATTTCCTTTCGGCTTGATCTGGAAAATTTGCAGCAGCCATTACTTTCAGTTTCTGACACCCTGTGTGTGTCTTTCAAATGACTGAATGAACTCTATTCTTTGAATGAAGGAAGAAAAAATTCATGTATATTTCTTGTACACTCTTTGGATCATTCATGTATCACTGCTTGTGGGGGGGACTCTTCACTCATTTTCAGGCTCAAAAAACACAAAACTCTGATAAGTGAATGTGTCCAATCTTGCCACTACTCTGGTGCTTGCTGTGTGTGAGTATCCATGTTTCCTCTTCCGACTTCTCGTACTCATACTGCTACTACTGCTGCTGCTGTTACCACAGAGGATGATCTTTAACCTTTAGCCTTTGACACACTGTTTGTTATAGGCATGACACTGCCGTGGATTGCTGACTGTTTTGAGGCACTTGCATTTTGTTTTGGCCTGCATGATTGTTTGTTGCCATGCACAAATGTTTTGCCAATTTTTTTTTTTTAATTTTTTAATTTTTTAATTTTTAAAAAAAAATGCATTTTGACCTTATTATCAAAGCATTTGATTTCAGAATGGTACGTTTTATCCAATTCTCAAAGCTGTCTTGTGGAATTGGTATTTATGAAAAGTCCCACAAACCAATGGGGAACATTGATGTCTGTGCCATGTGTGTGTCAGGGTTGATTATGCTGGAGGATTGGTCTGTTGTCTCTCCTGTTCTCTATTTAGTTATAGTTGCTAATAGTAAAGTTACTCTCAAAAGACCAACAAGAATTGCTGAGGATCCCTCTTGAAGAACTGAAGGCCAATTCTTATTTTGTCCCTGATTCACGCCTCAATGCACATTTGAGATCGTTTCTACCGGGCACAATACATGAGGGGTCACAGGATGAGCAAATCGGCCCACTGTAGGTCAGGCCGATATGAACGGCCCCGGGATTAATAATTTTACTCTCTTTTCCCTGAGCTGGTCTTGATTCTTCTGATATCCTGTTCATTTTGGCTTTGTTCTTGTCCTGAGATGGAAACCAAAGTGGGTCAAACATAAATTTGTTTCTGAATAGCAAATTTTGTCATAACCATCTTTTCAGTTCTGGCTGTTGAGCAACCAATTTTACTTTGTGGATTTAGACGGATACCCTACATTTAAGCAAATATTCTTTGATATTTGTTTTACGGGTAAAAACAATTCGATTTTCTTTATTGTGTTGGTATGTGAAATCAGCTTTTACTCTTTCTCAAAAACTGTAAAATGGTTGCATTTTGTCAGCTTGAACAGATGCCCTATCTTTCAGGTAACTTTCTTCTTCCATCAAAGCATAAAAATGATTGTATGCATTAGCTTTCATTTGTTGTTTTTTTATGTGTATGATTTTTTTTTTCTTCAATTTTTTTTCTTGCTTTTTTTGCTTCCTCTATGTTTGATATTTTTCTTTTAAGCTATTTATTGATCTTACCTGCCTTTCCTGGATGGATGGTGTGCAAGATTTTTAAAGGAAACAGACAAACAATAAAAAAATAGTCACCAAATCCTTCTTCTGACACTGAATTGTGAATTGGCTACCTTTTTGGTTATCATTTTCATTATTCTATCTTCCTATTTTTGCTTTTATCCTGCTATCCTATATTACTATATGACCAAAAATTCTCAAGTTCCTATGGGTTTTCTTTTTATTCGTCTTGTATCCTTGAGTCACTCAGCTTTACTATTTTTGTTTTGTTTTGCCCTACATGTTGTATTTCTTCCCATTTTCTTTGTTGTATATCATCACAAACCTTTTTTTTTTTGTTTCTATTTAAAAATATTTTTTTTTTTAATCATCATCCTTGGAGTTTGTTGGGTTTTGTTTTGTTTTCTTTAAATATGAGACTGTATATTTAGTTTCAATTTGATCTTTCAAAGTGAACCTACTTAATGCATTTGAAAAAAAAAAAATTCTACAGTTTTCCCTATTCCCCCCCCCCCCCCCCCCTTCTTATGTGACCTTTAAAACTGCAGAGGTACAGTCCTTTAAGAAAAAGAAAAAAAAAACCCCGAAAAACTTCAGATCGTTGTTGCATTACTCTACGTGTTGCATGATTGGCTTGCCTGATGTTTTTCATTTTTTAGTTTTAATTTTTTTTATTATAATTATTATTTTTCAGTTTTTTTCTCTGTCAATGTGCTCTGACTGTTTTCTTTTTATGTGCATGGATGTTGTCATGAAACAAAACAAAACAAAATGGTGACATTTCATCAGATCCTGAGACCCCCACCGACAAGGAAACCCCTTCATCACCATATTCATCCGTGTCCTCACCCGTCAGTCCAAAATCCCCTCCTCCATCCAATCAGACGTCAACGGAAGGAGATGATGGGATAGTGTATGACTCTGCAACTCTCCGACTATCTGTGAAAGATAAGATCAAACGAATCAGTCAGGCTAAAGCACTGGGGTCGGATTCCTCGGAGGCAGGAGGAGGGGCAGGGGGAGCAGGAGGTATGGCAGCCATATTGGAGGCAAAGAAAAAAGCCTCGACTTTACCTAAGGATGCTGAGTCACCTGTAGCCACGAAGGAAGGTAAAGTGGTTGACATAACGAGTTGAGAAATTACTTTGATTTTTTGTTTTTTACTGCAGAAGAGCACTGACATAAAGAGCAGCTGGAAAAATCTATAATTTGTTCAATGTATTAATTTTTCTGAATACTTGTATCTACTTGTCAGGTTGTTGTTTCTTTTTTCTCTCCATCCCCTCAGAATAGAATCAGGGCTTCATAATCTGCTCACTCTTTCAATCCATCAGTTCTTTTTCAACTTGTTCTTTATTCATGGGCTCTACTGCATTGACTCAGTTATTATTTAGAGTTTTTTTGTAAGAGCGTACAGTACTGGGCACTTTCTCAAAGTCTCTCTTTAATTATTCAAGCTTGAGATAATTTTTTTTTTTTTTTTAAATTCAAATTCAAAGTCAAATATTTGTTTATATTGTCGGCTTTGGTTTGTACATGTTTCTTAAAAATGAATACAAATATATAGATATAGAAGAGCTTTTGACCAACGGATGGAAAAAAAAAAAAGAATTATGTGAATATAATTAATTGAAAATAGATTTTCACAGCAGGAGAAAAAGTTATTGCCAAGACTTACAATAAGAATAAGAGTAATAAGAACGTGTGATGCGTTCATTAAGTCATTTCATGAGTTTTGGTGTTGAGCGGTTATAGTTTGCTTTCAATTGAATGGTTTAGATTTGCAAGGTTTGCTATACCATTGTTGGGGTTTGTTTATTTGTTGTTTTTTTTTGCAATAAAGCCAAACTCCGGGGGTTGATTCAATGATTTGACGGAAGTGTCAGAAGCACAGCTATTTGCTGAAAGATTGCAAACACTTGAAACATTATTTATCATCCAAGTTGAGTTTTCAGTTAAGAAAAAAAAAAATCTACAATATAAAATATATTTTATCAAATTTGTAGGTATTCAAGCAAATTGGTTTGTTAGATTCTTGTTATAATTCCCTTTGTGTGTTTTTGTTTTTTTGTCATTTTTGTGTTTTGATATTGTGGAAATGCATGCACACAGCTTTTTTCAAAGTCCTTTTATTTTGCACACAAAGATTTGCACACGTTGCGGCATGGCCTGAGTCCTTGTAGATGGTTGCACAACTTTGCTCTGTGATGCTGTAGACTGGAGACAAACCAAATTCGTGCATGAATCTCAGTGTTTGATTATATTTTTTGCCCCCCTATTTCTGCCAGTGATTATAATCCTTTTTCTAGCTGCCAAGAAATCATTAAAGAGCTAGCAGTGATTGAATTAATTAGAAATACAGCAATTGCGTAAATGAGAAAAACGATTTTTCAAATAAATTATATTATTTTGTAATTCTCTTACATTGACCTTTGACATTCAAGATAGCTCGTTTTTCAGTTTACAACAAGATTTGGTTTCAATAATCAAACAAACTTGTACCAGATTTTGCTTTGCCTTTGTTGTGTAACTGGATCAGCCGTGAGCTTCTATGAAAATATAATGCCTTGTTATTGTTGGGACATTTTCTATTTTTTTTCTCTCTGTGAAAAATGGTGAAATTGGGAGGGGGGGGGGGGGGGGGACATCAAAAACAGTTGTTGCCAAAAATTTCTTTCAACGGTGCCCTAAAAGCGAAAAAAAAAAAAGAAAGAAAGATACACAGAGCCTCAAAACTACAAGAAATCAACTTCTTCACACATCAAAACCAATCTTCCTTTTGCAAAGAAGAAAGAACTTTGTTGAAAAGGTGTTTTTTGTATTTCCTCACCATGGGTGAAAGTTTGTTGTCATAATCTGCTGGAAGTGCCAGTTTTGTGATGGAAAAGAGAGTACCTTGTTGCCAATCAGCCTGGCAACTGTCAGTGTGACAGGCTAGTAACGACAGCCCAAATTTTATAGTGAAACAATTTTGTTCTCGCTTTACATTTACACTGATTACTCTGTTTGTTTCAGAAAATAACAAGAGAATTAGAATTGTTCAATGCTTAAAAGTAGGATTTAAAGGAAAAAACGATCAGCCTTGCAGGCTTTTCTAAATGCTTCCCACATGTGGCAAGTTTTTGTTTTTTTTCAACTCTCACTGAGGAAACTACTCTGGAGTCTTGAATAAAAGGTGTGTGTGTGTGTGGGGGGGGGGGGGGCACACATTTTTAGGCATAAAAATAAGGGAGGGGGGCTTATTTGAGACATCGGAGTAGAAAAAAAAATGTTTGCAACTGTTTGTTTTTAGTTTACTAATTGTTGATAATAATTTGAACAAAATGAATTAGTATTTTAGACTGTTTACTCAGTGTCAGGGTTAAAGGAATTTGTTGTGGTTGTTGATGTTGTTGCTGTCAACAGGTGTAGTTTCTCACACGCTAACATAGAGATAAAAATTGATGATAGGATTAGATAAGCCTTGATAAGATAAAATTGTGATGAACGAGTTAAGTATAAACATGTTTGTTTCTCCTTGAGAGGGTACCCACTTGAAGTTGAGTACAGATTTATACTATGTACCTTAAGGATTGATTTAACTAATTACTAATATGCTGGTTATTTTATATTTTATATATATATATATATATATGATTTCAATGACATCATCACTTAGTCTGTTATCATCTTTTTTTTTACCAACTCATGAGCTGAGAAAATCATAATAATAATAATTTTATTGATTAATGGTAATAATATTGTAACTACACAATTGATAAATTACCAACCATGCTTCCAACTTAGTAGCGACTTCGTAGTGTGCTAAAAATTCTAATTGTCACCCATGGTTTCTCTCCTCCCTGAAGACCCCAAAGAACACTCCACACAAGAGGAAGAGAAGACGACAAAAGGAGACGCAGCAGACCAAGACTGGGTGGTGGTGGACAGCAGCAACGTCAGTGAACACGACACAGCTTTGGTGGCCAAAACACAGGACGATACGGCAGACGAAGTGTCAGAATTGCCGGACGAGAAAGAGGAAGACATAGGAACATCAGTGGATAGTGAAGAGAGAGCAGGAGACAGGAAATCAGGGGAGGGGGAAATAATGGTGTGAAATCGCCATCACTACTGGCAATTCCATTTGTTTTCATGTACTTATTTCGCGTGTGAGAAAGATTTGACTGAAAAATTTAATTTTTGTGTTTTTAGAGAAAACTGACTTCTCAAATTTGTTATTAGTATTAGTTTGATGTGAAATATGTTATGGGATTCATTATTTTCCTGGATTGGAATTTCATGCCGGTTTTGAATAGGACGCTCCCAGATGAAATCTTTTATTTTAATTTCAAGCTCTCTATTGTCACGTTCTTTTTTTCTCAATTTTGTATTTATCCAGCAAATCTTTTCTGCACTTGCACGGCTGCATGTTGTAGCTGTTGGATTAAAACCATTAATGATTAGTTCTAATCAATAGATCCACATATACGATTTTGACACAAAATATATTTTATTGCCCAATCAAAAAACTTATTATTTATATCCTGACAGGAGACTTAATTGCGGGGGGGTTTTTTTCCATTGAAAATTTTGACCTATAATCGTATATTTGGATTATTACAAGAGAAAAGTTGGTTGCCCTTCATCCCAGTACACGTGATTGGCTGCAAGATAGTAAGAGTCTCCAACAAGGCAGTCTATCTGCTCCCTTCTGTAGTAGGATTCTAATCCAACAAATACGATTTGTTCAAGGCTCTCTTTTTCTGGCTTTCCAGAATTATTTGTTTGTCCCGCTTTTTTGTGAATAATTTCCATCAATCTGTGATCATGGTTTGGTTTTCCTTTTCTTTCTTTTCTTTTTTTTTGTGTGTGTGTGGGCGAGGGACGGGGGCGGGGGGGAGAGATAAAACAATAAATGAGACTGGTATGAGCAATTATTTAAAACTATTAAATTATATAGGTATGCTTTTTTAGAGCTCCCTGCTTATTTCAGTACATGGCATCTTCTTCCAAGACAAACACAAAAAAGTCGTGTAATAGGGAAAGTCAGGCTTTGTTGTTAAGATCGCTGATGGGTTGATTTTCATTTTTTTTTTTTCCTTTTTCTAAAATTTTAGCATACTGTTGAACCAGTAGAGTCATTATGCTTCTTCCATAGATGGTAAAAAAAGTTTGGACTCTTGATTTAAATATATAGAGTACGAGAAAGGAACAAGAAAAGGGTTCCAAAATTGAGGCGCCAAAAACAAACAACCCAGTGCCATGACATGTCATAGACCAATTATCTCATGTGTTTGATTGTTTAGAAGACAAAGTGTCAGTCATTAAAAAATGTCGTTTTCTACTTCTTTTTATCTTTGTGAGAAGATGCAATACAACTGTACCACTGCTTAACTTATGTTGATCTGTTTGTTCAGTTCTGAGAATTATAACTCTGAACTCTTGAAAAATCTTCCAAATGATGCAAACTGGAAACTTCTACTCACCAGCTGCTAAAATATTGTTGATGGTTTTTTTTAGAACAAAGAATTTTTTTAATGGAATGGTTCCTAGAGTTTGTATATAGGGCCATTTTATAATTTTTAGACTCTGCTCAGCTATTTTTTTTTATTAAGCAGTTCACTTTTCACTTCATGTTTTGTACTTTCCTTCACAAGACGTGCTCAGATAGCAATTGACTCATTTATTGTTCCTTTCTGAGATTTTATTACATTTTATGATTTTTCATGCCCTATGGGAAATTGGCTCATTGGTCTTTATCAATGAGCAGATCCCACCAAGGCAACAGCAACTATTGTTTGGCTTAAGATCGAGAAATACCCCTTGTATTTCTCATTATGTCACGCAAGATTAGTCACGGTGGACCGATCCTCTGCCTGTCTTCATTTCTTGTGATCCAGAGTTCTTCCCAGCTCCTTGGAGCTGGGTCCCAACACTATTTAGGCGGTATGAAGGGATATGGATAACAAAACAATTGTTCCTTTCTGAGATTTTAATACATTTCATGTTTTTTCTCTCTTCAAGGTTGATTCTAATCAGAATATCAAATGGGTTTTGCAGTATACTTAAAACTTGTTGCAGTTTGAATTGGATCTTGTTGAGCCCTGACGACCGCCATCTTTCCATGCAGGGTTTTCTTCTTTGTTTTGCTTTGTTATTACAGTCCAGGATTATTTGTGGTTTTTTTTTAATTCAAGCTTTGACTGAAAAATGTTTGTCTTCCGGACTAATTTAGAATTAAGTTTTCTTGAGGCATATCACCATGAAACAGAAACCGTTGGGTGATTAATTGAAACAATTGACCATTGCCTCTACAATGCTACCATCGGTGGCTGTAATTGTGACATGCTTAACACGAAACCACATAGGAAGGACAAACTCAGTGCCATGACCTATGGCCTTTCTAAACTGTTCATCAAGGTAAATGACATCATCAGGTTTTTTGTTTCCACTCGATACTACCACAGATCAGAAAGAAGAAAATCGGTGAAATGTATTGTAGGTCTTACTTTTTAGATAAGAAACTGTGTGTAGATCTCCAACACCTTCAAGAGTTACTCACAAACAAAGAACCACATATTTAAAGTCTAATATGTCATTTCAATCTGTCAACATGATGAATTGAGTAGAAGTACAACAATATGTCCTTTGCCCGTGGTGGGTGATAAATATAAAATCATGTTACTACATTCTATTTTTGTTGTTACCATTCCAGTTTCTTTCCGTTTGGTCATCAAACTATCAATGCTGCTGATTGTGCGGGAATAAATCAAGCTCTTTATACTTAAAAGTTAATGTAACCACGATGGAGTATTCAAGTCAAATAAGACACTTTTCTTGACTTAACATAAGGGGTTTGCCTCTCAGCTTTTTCAATGGTCAATGTTGGGGGGGGGGGGGGGGTTTGTTTGTTTTTTTTTTTTTTTTTTTTTTTTTTTGGGGGGGGGGGGAGGGAG
>JBCIKM010197090.1:0-12817 GCA_039654465.1 Melibe viridis | reverse complement strand
TCTCTCTCTCTCTCTCTCTCTCTCTCTCTCTCTCTCTCTCTCTCTCTCTCTCTCTCTCTCTCTCTCTCTCCTGTAAAAAAGATACAATTTGTAGCCTGTTATGAGCACGTTCAGTTTTTGACTGTGACATCGACACTATCACTGAGTAACAACCCCCCCCCCCCCACACACACACACACACACACCCTCCCGTATCCTTTCCCACAATGTATTGAATAAAAGTTGGGATTGATATTCTGCGATATCACGACAACCTTCTATTCTTTGGAAGCAGCGGTGTGGAAATGGTTTTTTTTATCACTTCCAAAATAGAAATTCAAGTATTTCAATACCATCGAAATGCTTTCTTACGTCTCGCAATCAACGCCACCATATCGGCAAGAGAGGTTGCTGCGCTCTGTTTGGCTCTTCCAGTTTTGTGAGAGGCCGTTTTGCACTGTTGGCAGTCACTGTCACTATATCAATACTTCAACGTGTATGTTCTAGGGCAGACAATGATTTTGCCCAAAAATGCCTGCCAAAATTGGATGTAAAAAAAGTGATTTTTATCAATGTGTGACGTGACATCAATTGTTCTACTTTATATTATGTAAGTGGATATATTACTGTGATGTTAAGTCGTCCGGTGTTTTCTTGAAGAGTATTCGAAAAGTTGGTCAATTTGCCCTTCTCAGGTTTACTGGATGCGCCATTGGCTGTTGGTTGAGATGACATGAAGTCATGGATTGAGAGTTTTGGAGAGACTCTTGTTGTTGTTGTTGTTGTTGTTGTTGTTGTTGTTGTTGTTGTGTGTGTGTGTGTGTCTTCAAGTTTGCAAGGCCTTCCAGAAATAAATTCCTTATCGAAGTCCACACTTTTGAGGTTATTGAAATCATAAGCGTTGAAATGATCATGAACATCAATCAACCGGTCTTGTGTCGTCAAGTCATGGGGTCAAATCGTCACTCAGAATGAGCTGGTCGTCTGTTGTATATATGCCATCATAATCCCATGACTCAATTCAAGTGCGAAGTCCATTTCTTTTTTCGTTTTCATTCTCTATTTCTCTCTCCATTCCATGTTGTTACCTCCCCTGTAGCGGTGGAGAATGGCGTCCCTGTCGGGCAGCCTGTCCAAGAAGATGACGTACGGAGGGGACGAGAACCCGGACCGCGGCAATTGGTCCGGCAAGATGGACTTTGTCCTGTCCATGCTGGGCTATGCCGTGGGCCTGGGTAACGTGTGGCGCTTCCCCTACCTCTGCTACAGGTGATGACATTTAGAATAAACAAAGCTGCAGTTCTTGGAAAAAACTACCACCAAGAACGTTTTGCTTTGACAAGTTCCTGGAATTTCACAAAATTTGACATTTGAATTGAAAAGAAAAAATGGAGTAAATCAATGCTCAAACTGATATTGCTACATTGCTTTTGAGAGTTTCATTCGGTGAAGAATAGAAAAAATAATAATTGTAGACTGAGAAACGGCTTGTAGACTGACATTTAAATCCTGGATAATTTTGGAATCAGTGTCATTATTTAATCTCTAATGTCACTTTTCCAATCATTATTATCCTATTCTTGGTTGATTTGTTTGTTGTTTTCTTTTAATTTATGTGACTTTTTTACCGAGTTGGAATCCTTTTTTTTTTTTTTCAAGTTCCTTATACAAGTTGTAGCTCTCTGCTTAAAGTATAATATTAGCTTTTGAGATAAGATGAAGATGGCTCTTATGGAATGAAATAGAGGGTTATCATGGTAACCTTTTTGGGGATTACTATAATGTATTTTTGTTATATATCTCTGCAAGAAATGGCGGCGGTGCCTTTCTCTTGCCGTACCTGCTCATGTTGTTCATGGTGGGCCTCCCGCTTTTCTACATGGAAGTTTCCCTTGGACAGTTTTGCAGCCGAGGCCCTGCAAAATGCTGGGACTTTGCACCCATCTTTAAAGGTGTGTTTTGGTTTTGGCAAAAGCTTATAATTTAGTTTTACTGTCACACATAAAACTTTGCAACACACAAAATTTGTCACAACCATTTTAATCTATTACTGACAGACCCATCAAACAGTCTCTCAGTTGAAAGAGTTTGGGTTTTTTTTTTCGGCTTTTTGGTCTTCTGAATGTGTTTTAGCAATGTAAGGTTTTGTTCAAATTACTACCAGTGAGTTGAGCCTGGAAAAAACATTTGTCTTATAAGATAGGAAATTCTTAATGCTAAAGAATAATTGCTTAACTAATTACCAGTCAAGTTATCTTGTGTGCAGGGACAATAAGTTACGCGTCTCCACCATCTCTAAAGAAGCTCTTGCATACTGCCCCTCTCACACCCAAATCTCCATAGCACATCCTAGAACTCATTCCACTATTCCCTCTTACTATCCACAGTGTCACAGGATAAATTGTTCTCTGAACTCTTCCACTTTTTGTGGGTGGTTGGTGGGTCTCCCTGTTGGACACTTCTTTTTCTGTTTCTTTTCTTTTACACTGAAGTTATCATCTTACTTTTTCCCCTTTTCTTTGTGTCCTATTTTTGTTGTGTTGTTTCCAAACTCAGTGGTGTTGATATGTGTTTTGAGAGGTGATATTTATTTTTTTAGTGTCAATCATCTTTTTGCTGTTTGTGGTTTGATCTGTTCTCTCTCTGAGCCAATTCTATCATCTTACTTTCTTTGGGCTCCTCTATGACCCCCAATGTGTTGTAGGACCCTAAAACCTCCTATAAACAAACAAATTCCACTGTTTCATCTTGATTATTTTAGGTATTGGAGTGTCGATGATCGCTGCCTCAGCCATTGTGTCCATCTACTACAATATGATCATCGCCTATGCCCAGTATTTCTTCTTTGCCTCCTTCACCAGCCATCTTCCCTGGAGTGACTGTGACAACCCAGAGTGGAACTCACCAAGTAAACATCAAGACATCTAAAAATGATTACTGAATAAATCAATTCATTCTTTTTTTTAAACTATTTTAACTATTGAAAATGTAAAATTTTCTTCTAAGTATTCATTAAATTTACTTAAGTTACCATATCAAAACAACAGCAATAAATATTAGTTGGATATTTTTCACATTACCATCATCCCTGCATCACAGTTGATGCAAAATATACTGAAATTTATGGAAATTTGCTGTGCTTTTAGTCTTCATTTCAGATTAGTATCTCTCATGTTGATTGTTTTAATTTCTATGGAAATTTTGCTTTAGCTAGAAAATTTAACAGCTATCATTTCTCTTGAAGTTGCTCTACAACTACCAATGAAATAGTTTGTTTGTTTGTTATTCATATCCCTTCATACCGCCTAAGCAGTGTCGGGACCCAGCTCCAAGGAGCCAGGAAGAACTCTGGATCACAAAATGAAATAGTACAACCAAATAAAACCTTAATCCTAAGAGTTTCTTCCAAGCTTTTTTTTTCTTGTAATCCTGATCTAAAAATTAAGATAATTTTTCCCTCTTTCTCAGACTGCAGTCTGAAGTGGCCCCTGGTTGATTGTGACTCAGGGAGAAAAGAAGCCAACGGCACATGTTACACGGAGAGCGGCTTCACTGGAGTGTGGAATGTCTCTCTGTTTTCCAACATGACTGGCATCAAGCGAATATCTCCATCTGAGGAATATTGGATGTGAGATGAACAATTTGCAACATGCCCCTTTACCTGCAATTCAGTCATCATATTATTGCAAAACAAGGCGATATATTTTTTTTTTTTAATTTTTGTTTGCAGCTGTATATTAATTAAGCAGAGTATTCCTGTGGTGTTTTGAATGAGAGAAACTGAAAAAATAGTGTGCAGAAATTCAGTAAAGTTTTTCATTTATCTTTTTGTATTTAAAAGACACAGTTGCTACATTTAAAATTCCTACAAAAAATAGTCTCTGTGGGATACATGGAGAATGAATTGAGGAAGTTGCAAAGTTAAATTTCTTTCTTCTCTCACTCAAACTCAAACACTCCTAAAACGTGTTATTCCTAACCGAAGACATATTAAAACCTTCAATTTCAACTTGATCCTCAGAAACAATGTTTTAGGTGAAGATAAGAGTAGCGGCCCTTTTGACCTGGGACCTCCAAGATGGCACCTGACACTCAATCTGTTATTAGCTTGGATCATAACATTCCTATGTCTGATTAAAGGGATCAAGACCACAGGAAAAGTAAGGATTGGGAAGCATCAGGAGTGCTCAAAATCTAAGCACAAATTTATGAATTAATTGGATCTCTATATTTTTATTGCAGGCAAAAGGAGAGGAGGGAGGGAGGAAGAGGGATGAAAGTTCATTATCATTGATTTTTCTTATTAATGGAGTGCTTTCAAAATACTCATTTATTGCCTCAAAAGTAAACCTTTAAAAAAAATTGCACTTTTTTGTCATTATCATTTGATGACTTTTCATGCAATGCCCGGAATTACACTCTGGTATCATTTTACTTACTTCTCATTATTTTATGATTTGTTGTTATTGTTAATGCTGATTGGTTTTTTATTTTAATTCTGTTCTTGTGTTAGGGTTAAAACTTAAAAAAGCTCTCTGGCTGAATCATCTTTCCTTTGACAGACATCTGCTGAGCTTTTTTACCTCTAAGGTCCTAATCTTACTGTGTTCATTTCAGGTGGTCTATTTTACTGCTCTTTTTCCCTATGTGGTTCTGGTCATTCTGTTCTTCCGTGGAGTCACTTTAGAAGCAGCAGGAGATGGCATCAAGTTTTACATTGTTCCAGATTTTGCCAAGCTATCAAATGCAAAAGTAAGTACACAGCAATTTAGTAAACTAAAAACATGCAAACTTTAGCTAAATCAGGGCAGCTGTACTACAGACCCAAGACAACACCGGGACAAGCAAGACTGTCCCTCACCAAGACCAGACCTTTACAGCGACTGATCCCACTCTCACCTCTCATTCACCCCATACCAGCTCAACACTTAGCCAGAAGTATTCCTGCCACCTGCGACACAGGACATAAGCAGATCATAATAAAGGGGAAAAGGAGGTTACTAAAGTGTGTTGATGTAAACCGGACTGTGTTGAGCACATG
This sequence comes from Melibe viridis, assembly GCA_039654465.1. Classification (NCBI taxonomy): domain Eukaryota; kingdom Metazoa; phylum Mollusca; class Gastropoda; order Nudibranchia; family Dendronotidae; genus Melibe; species Melibe viridis. The sequence goes on along the minus strand of JBCIKM010197090.1, from coordinate 7,797 downwards.
TCTGTTGCATTTAAAGCAACCAAAGTTTAAAATGTTCACTACAGGTGGCCATTGGATATTTGCCCCTGTTTTTTTTTAAAGTATGGATGTAGAGGACCATTCAGTCCAGTTTCTTTATTTACACCTGGTACAATGATAGAACAAGCATCAAAAACCTTCACCCTATATTATCAGAAAATCAAATTAATGTCATGCTTTTACAAAAACCTTTCACTTAACTGATGAATTTGATCTTTTCTGCATTGTACTGTGTCAATCAATCAGAGATCTTCCACATGATATGTTGTCTTATACACCCGCAGGTTTGGCGAGATGCAGCCAACCAGATATTTTACTCCTTGGGGCCTGCCTGGGGGGGACTGATCACTCTCTCCAGCTACAACCGGTTTCATCACAATGGATTGAGGTGAACTTCTTATATTTGTACAACTTCAGTATTGAAAATTCTCTACTGACTGTGACAAACTGCTTGTATTTACAGTAAGGAAAATTTATTTTAATTGTTCATTTGAGTTATTTATTGAATTATCATCTAATTGTCTATGGATTTGATTTCAATGATGGCTGTAAAGCCAAGCCTCAGCTTTTTTTATTAAGAGACTTGATTTCATCATTTCATCTCTCCTCCAGGGACTCTTTGATAGTTGGAATTGGCAACTCTATGACAAGTCTCTTTGGCGGCTTTGTTGTCTTCTCCTACCTGGGCTACATGGCCAATCAGCTGAATGAAGATGTGGACAACGTTGTTGTCAGTGGTTAGTGCCTTTTTCTTGACCATTTTTTTCTCATGATAAAACAATGATCTCTTTCAATAGAACACCCTTCAACAGTGGTGCTTTGCAAGGATGGCACGGGCCTAAAATTTCTGCTACACAATTTATATCATGAGATTGATGCCTGGTGATCTTTTTTAATAAAAATGTACCTGAATAAGAACTTTTGTCACAATTTTCTGTTAGGTAAGTCACAACCACATTGAAAGCTAAAAAAAAAAAAGCCCAACAGAATACACTAATGAAACAAGCTCAAAGTCAATGCTAACAAAGAAAGTGTTTTGAAAGGTTTAAGACCACACACATTTTTCCCAACAGTCACATAATTCACCTTTGCCCTCAACAGACTACCAACCCATCACATATTGCAAAGTCATGTAATATGATGCATTGCAGACAATTGGGGCAAAATATACAACTGCCCCTGCAATCTGACAGTGACTCAATCACCACAACAGCATATGTTAAGAAAACGTGCTGGAAGGATAGCTAATAAATAAGACAAAATTGATCTCTTCTTAAGAGTATTCTCCCTTTGTAAAATGCCTTTGGTTCTGAGGCAGATAGCAAGGATAGAAATCAATCTGTATAGACATGTAGATAGTACAGAGCAAAAAAATACTTCTTGAGAACTTGTTATAACACTTCTTTATTTGTTGTTGTTGTTGTTGTTGTTGTTTGATCTAACCTCACTGTTGATACAAAATCTTCCCAGCATTGAACAGTTTTGCTCTGAAGACGCACCACCACGGTGCTATGCCAAACAGTTAAATACAAACCAGACTACTAGTATTAAGCTCATGATCCAACATATAAGACAAATTCTGGAGCTTAAAAACATTTAACTCAAAGTCAAAAGATAGCCTTTTCGTTGATAACATATAATGTTGTTTTGAGGACAACTAGCATTATTCTTGATCAAACATTGATTTTGTACATCGTTTTGCTCTTTGTTATATTATGCTTGATATCATAACTCATCAAACTTCCCTAAAGACCAAGAAAATATGATAAAATTCATCTTTTGTACATTTGATCCTCAGGTGCTGGTCTCGCATTTATCGTCTACCCTGAAGCCGTTACCAGCCTGCCAGCCCCGCCATTCTGGTCTCTCATCTTCTTCTTCATGCTCATCTTGTTAGGACTTGATAGTCAAGTGAGTAAAATTTAAAGATTAAAATCCGTGGAGGGAGATTTTTTGTCTGTGGTCTGTCCATCCCATAAGTGATGAATAAAGGGAATTTATTTTGTTTATCTTTATTCCCTGTTCAACTTGTGATTGGTTACATATGGGATTTAATACAAAAAGAAAACAACTAGAGTTATCTTATAACTTTTTGGCTCTCATTTGCATATTATCATTGGTTAAACAGATCTCTAAGCTTCTTTGGAATCTAAATGTTAGTATTTTGCAGGGTTGCCTCTTCTTTTCTTTTGTTTTGCCATTTCAATTTCTATATTGTGTACTCAAGACTACTCCCAATAGGGTAAGATCTGAAAGTGTGATCCATCTATCATTGATCATGAAGGGTGCTGGTGTTGGTTAATTGTAAACTGGAATAAGGACATTTATAATGATCATAACCGTATGAATTGTATTTCATTATATCGTAGGGTGCTCAAAGCTCATCATTGATCTATTTGACCCTGTCCTTCATGTATCATATCATATATCAAACTCAATACCAATTTGATGTCTCAGTCATAGTTTGAGATGAATGGAATGTGAATGTAATGGCAAATATATCAGCATGAAAGTATGAGTTTAATTGAGGCAACTTTGTTATTTTATGGTTTGTCGATTGAAATTTAGAAAAATTTGAAAAAACACCTCAGAGTGATTCACTTCATTTGACTTTTCTTTCTCTTTCCAAATTCTTTTCAGTTTGCAACAGTAGAAACAGTTTTGACGGGTATATTAGACCAATGGCCGCAGTACAGACAACGGAAGACCTGGATTATTCTTCTGTTGTGCATTTTATTCTTTTTATTAGGAATTCCCCTTACAACAAACGTAAGCTTTAACAAAATAATATGGCACTTTGATTGAGCAATGTGTTTTGTAAGCAGAGATATTGCAATTCCTTTTGATGTTGTGAAACAGGAATTGCTTTTTCTCAACAATTACTTTTGTGATTATTTTTCACTGAATGAAAATTGTGATGAAGGCTGTTGAGATATTTGAAACTTATTTTGGGACTATTTTAAACCCAAACTAAAAGATTTTGTGAAAGGTTAAAATGACTGAGGCAAGAAACGGAAACCACTGAAGGAATAAATACCCAAAAGACCGTGTTTTCCATTATAAAGGATACATGTTATTTACCTTTGTGCTCTGTAAATTATAAAAAGTTTTTGCAGAATATTTTCATTTTCATTCTTCTTTTTATCTATGCGTATATAGGGAGATACGAACATTTAAGTTTTACTATAGCCTTTATTTAGCTTCCAATTTGATATCATGACTTGATACAATTATTTAGCAAACTGAAAATTCCTTGTAGACACTTAACATAATATAACACATGAGGCAAAAAAGCAGTTGTTTAGTAAAACACAAAATAAATATCAAGAAAAGGCACAGAAAAGGTCTAGGAATCTAGACAGCTTTTTTTTTTCTGATTTATCTCTCTATCTAAACACAGAATCCAGATCATAGCTTAGTAGTGTGTTCAAGTAGATTTGAATCACCAAACGTTTACAAAGATTGTCTGTAAAGATTTACTATTGTTCTTTCAGGGAGGGGGATACCTATTGAATCTGATGGATGCCTACGCTGCCTCTTGGTCTCTAATGCTCATTGGACTGATAGAGCTTATAGCAATCAGCTGGGTCTACGGTAACTTAATGATAATCATTTTATACAGCATTCATACAAAGCACTTTATTATTTATTGTTTTTTTATTGAGTTTGCTCCTTTCCACTTTTTATCCTTATTAAATCATTTCCTACTCTTTTCCAGAACCATTTCATGCTATCTAGAGTATTTTTTGTAGTTAATTGATTAATTAAGCTGATTCACTGATGTGCATTTGAAAAGATTCAGAGATCAAAGCTTCTCAAATTGAAATCATTTCCATCTTTTATTAATAAAAATGGAAACCAGAGAAAAAGTTCCCTGTTTGTAGTATTATGTGAAGATTATTCAGTTTCTTTTTTTTTATTTGAACATTCTGTAGTGACATATCAAAAACTACATAGATTGCATTGGGATAATATTCGAATTTGATTTCAGGTTGTGACCGTTTTTTCCTGGATATCAAACTTATGTCAGGGAAGAAACCGTTTTTGTGGTGGAAAATATCCTGGATGATAGTCAGTCCCATTATCATTGTGGTGAGTAGGCTGTTTGTGCTGGGTTTGGGGTTTTTTTCTAGCTGGAATTCTTTGATAACATTGCCGCAAAGAATCATCGATCATCTTTCTCACATATGTAGTTACTCTTTTAGCTGTTTTTTTTTTCATTTTCTATAAAAACAAAGAATACTCAAGGAGCATAACCTGAAATTTTTATGCAAAGCTCAAACTGAATTTAATTAACAAAGAAAAAGCATTAGTACTTCCTTATTTTATCATAGCTGTATTTTTTTTTCTTTCTTCATATTCAGTTTATACTGGTATTTGCCATTGTTGACTACAGTCCTGCTGAGTACGGTGATTATATTTATTCGCCTAGAGCGGAAGCTCTGGGGTGGTTCATGGCACTTGGATCTCTAATATGGATGCCCCTGTTTGCTTTGTACAAGATGATGAAAGAAGATGAGGGAATGACAGTGAAAGAGGTAGATATCTACAGACAACAGGGATTTTACTTTCCATCTTTTGCTCGGGTATTTCTTTTCGGTGCTGATTTCTCTTTTAGTAGATAGGTGATGTGTGAACAGATATTATGTCTGCCTTGGTTTTTGGGGTTTTTCTGTAATCTTAAATAAATCCCTGTGAATTTTTGCAGAGATGATATCAATGTCTATAACCACAAAGTCATCAGTTTCTATTAGACTAGATTTTAGTTTATTGTAAAAAATTGTTCTTTTCCACTTCTTTTTCCAGAAAATCAAATTTCAGTCAATGCCAAACAAATATTGGGGTCCTGCCCTGGTGGAGCATCGGCAATTAGTGGATTATGTAGAAGACTTTGTGCTCGACCCAGAAGGTGAAAAAGAACAACTGAAGCAATGCACTTTACCCAAGAATGGAGTCTACGTCAATAAAGGTTTCAGCATGAGTGATGAAATATCAATAAGAACAAGAGTAAGTACGAGTTAAGATTAACATATCTGGGGACTGTTTCTTATCTAATTTTTTGTACAGAGCACCAAGTGAGAGGGGTTTAGTTAGTTTTAAGTTTCTTTTGAAAGTCTTCTTGTTTTCAATTTTTTAGTTTGTGCCCTCAGACTTCAAAGGTCTGCCAAAGAATTTTTTATCTCATTATTTACAAATCATATATTACATAAATATGGACATTTATATTGTGCTTATTCACGGTAATCACCATGCTCTCAGCGCTTTACAAACCATATCCCTGGCAGACAACCAACATATAGCACATGATCACACAAAAAACAAGTTATGTGTGTTACAATTTTGTGGACAAGAGAAAGTTGTCAGAGCTACAACCAGGGGGACCTCCAAACTTAAAATCCATCTCTGATAGGATGATCTGAGTGTGGCAGTGCCTTACCCAAGGACACAACACCTTTCTTGTGGTTTTTGTTGTTGTTTTGTTTTTTTATGGGCTTTCATCTTCGTAATGGCTGTAAAAACTCAGTGTAATGTTAATTACTTTGATTCTAAAAGTCTTTTAATATTTCATCTTTAAATCTTGTATTCATTGCTTTGAGTTTGAGATTTTAATTATTTTTTCTCCTTCTTTTGTTGTCAGGAGATCAGTATTACAACTCCATCTATACCAGAAGGTGGGGTCTTCCCATCAATGTTGTCATTGGAGACTTGTGTATGAGATTATACGCAATAACATTGTGTCACCTTTTGATATTTCCAGCCAAGTCTTTCATCTCCCAGAAATGTATTTCAATTTTTTCATATTATGTAAATGTGTACATACTCAGACACTTCCTTTCGTACTTCAGTTATATTAACTACAGTATTTCAAACACTCCAGCTGAGAAGATCTATCACAGTGTATGCTGGAAATCATCTTTGATTTTAGAAGAGGGATGAATCTTATGAGCCAGAAACAACGTTCATTATGATAGGGCTGTGGAACAAGTGAGTGAGTATAAGTATTTGGGGACTGTTTTTGATAGAGATCTAAACTGGGATCCAAATACCCATTTTTCAGCAGAGGTTATATATGTTATTTAAGTTGAAAACCTTCTGTGTTAGTAGGGACATCATGGGATTATTTTATAGATCCTTCATTGAAAGCATTTTGACATTTTCTTTTATATGTTGGTACCACAATTTGTCAGTTAAGAATAGGAATTCACTAAGGAGAATAATATCTATTACTTCAAAAATAATCGGCAAAGAACAGACATCTTTAGGAGCTTTGGCAGAAAAAAGAATTGAACACAAAGTGTATTCCTTAATTAATGATACTCGGTATGTGTTGAATGTGGAGTTTGTTTTACTTCATTCCAGTTGTCAGTATCACTGTGTACTCTGTATAATGAACCGGCACCGAAATTCATTTGTACCAACAGCCATTCGACTTGTAAATGACAAGTGGTCAGGAGTGTGAAGATTACTTTTCTCTCCTATTATATGCTTGATTTTACAACTGTAATTAATATGCTATATGTTATGTTTTCCTATACATATTCACTATATTCCATAACATTGTAATTTACAAATTATTATTTCAAAAAAGCACAGTCCAATTATTTTGTTATTGCCCATTTGGGATATATAAAGATATAAATTGAATTGAATTGAGTAAAGTTGAATCACTTAGTAAAAACATTGAAAAATGTAATACATGTGTTTTAAAACTAGAATTCTTTTACCTCACACACTGTTGACTGAACAATTGTCTTGTTTTTGTTATCTTGTTTGCAAACTCAGTGGTCATCCCTTATTTCATACCTTTTGGTACATAACCGCCAGGTCACAAGTAACGTACAGGGTACTTTTGTACATTGATTATATTTGCAAGGATAGATTATATTTTTTATCATTGTATATCATCTATCCGTGGTGTTATGTGTTTTGAGAGACGATATTTATTTTTTTGTGTTAATCATCTCTCTGCTGTTTGTGGTTTGATCTGTTCCCTCTTTGAATTAATTCTGTCATCTTACTTTTACTCTGACTTAATAAACGTTTGGCACCTCTACACCGTGTATCGGTTATCATGGCGACCTAAAGCTACCTGTAAATATCTTTAGATTGCATGACGAGCATTTAAAGGCATGATTTGCTGAAAGTTCTCTTGTTATTCATATCATATATTATGTGATGTTAAAAACAACCATCAAAACAGTTGTATGTTATATGTTATATTTAAAAAATCAGCATTCTTTATTGTAAGTGTCGGTAGATTATCTGTTGTTCTCAGGCATGAATAACTGATGATTTTGATGTCATCACTGTGTGACTCCAGGCTCTTTCACTTCATTCCATTTATTTCATTGTTTAAAATAAACCATGTATGTAGTATAAAAAAAGAGTAAAATTTCATTTCAGTTTTCCTCATAGAATTACAAATCCCTCCATTGATTTTGAAAAAACTTTGGAGAACCTATTTTTTTGTTTTATTGCTTTAAGTATTAATGTTCATCTGTTTGCCTATCAGGGATATGATAATGAGTTGTAAAGCATGTGGCGCAAGGTCATGACTTGGATGAGTATCATGAAATACCTACTTTACTTTTGACACCAATGGAAATATGGCCAGTATTTGTTTGTAACCTTGTAAAGCTGACTTTTGTGCATATGTATGTAGTAGCATCACATATACTCGTATAATATATCTATTCCAATATTGGGCCCCAGGCCTTTTACACCCAGTTGTCTCATAACTGGGCTGTAAAGCCAAAGGGGCAACATAAAAACTTCATT
>JBCIKM010196979.1:0-12818 GCA_039654465.1 Melibe viridis | reverse complement strand
CGGTGGGAGGGGGGGGGGGTTGTATTGGTTTTCTGTTAGCAGTAATTATGTCAATATTTAATTCACAGCTTTCAGAAACTAAGATGCCGCTATACATCCATTCCCTACAAAACAAACAAAAAAAAAAAAATTTTTTTTAATAATTCCAACATCAACCAATGTAACTTGTGTTAAATATGAATATGGCACAGACTAGAAAGAAATCTCCAGGGCTTTGAAGAGTCAGCGCGACCTTCCTGTGGCTATTCTGTATTTGGGATGATATAGGAGCCTCTCTGGAAGCCCCAACAATTGCTGTGTCCAAATTGCCTTGCCATCCTGCTAATTGCCGATCTTGCTGTGAAGAAAATTGTATCCTGTCAATGCGTACGACAACATCCATTAGAACAAAAATAAAAACAATCCAAAAAACCTCAGCTATCATTCAGATTGCTCTCATCAAATTTTCATCCTTTTCCTTCCTGCTCTATCCTTACACCTCCAAAGTGGGGGAAAAGCCACCAAATGGTAAACAAGTCTCCGTCATTTTGTGTTGTTTGTTCTACGTCCCATTTTGTTTTGTTTCTTTCGCGTTGGATTGGAGTATATTTCTAGAAATTCATTTTGAAATTTTGCAACCCCTAGTGAAATCCCATTTGTGCTTTCTCCCTCACTCTTAAATATTTTAGCATTTCAAATGTGGAATAGAATCATTTGTTTGATTTTAGTTGTTGTGTGCATTACAAAATCCTCCCCCGTGAAGGGTATCTTGCTGTGCGCTCCGTTTTCTGTTGTAAATCACCAGTAGTTCAAATCAGGCTTGATTATTGCCTTTGAATGCAATGATTTTTTTTATATTTGGTTTCTCCATAATGATTCTGTGATCTGCTCCTCTTCTTCCCTTTCCATCTTCTCTCTCTCCCCTTCTCACCTCATTCTTGGCCCCTCTTCCTCTCAACGGAGTCCTCTGTTCTTCTCCACCGTACTCCATTCTTTTAAACAATGTCTAACTTTTTGACATTTGCGTTTCTTCGATTAATTTTTGTTCAGTTGCCATCTCTCAGTTCTTCCCCATCTTTCATTTTCATTTTCTTTGTGCACTGGTGTCGGAGTGTGCAAAGCTACCCAGTCAGATTTCAAAGAGTGAACTACATCTTATTGTTTGAATTTAACGTACAATGCTCACCGGACTATGAACTTTTATCCACGATATTTCTAGTACCTGTACTTTCATACATTAATCAATTCTTTACCTTTTTATTGCATACATCTTGTCCATCTCTTATCAACCAGCTCTGTCGTTCTTAATATAATTTTAGATAATTCGTCACCTTTGAAAAAAAAAACAAAAAAAAACAAAAAACTTAAATGGTTACTTCAGCTTATGTTTCATCTTTCTGTAAGTGCAGCTCCTGAGATTTGATTAATAATTTGTGCTTGGGTTTTTATCATTTCTAGTTGTCCATATATGAATGTTTCCAGGAAATTGTCTTTAAATTTTCAGTCTGATTGCTAACCTGGTTTGCTGTTGTCACTCCTTGGTTTTAATCAGTAGAACTACCCTGCTTTTTTTTTTAGTTCTTTATTGTTTGCAGATGCTATCATTATTTTTTGCTTTTTTGGTGCTTATTGGCAAAATTTCCTTAAATCTTAGAGTCTATGAATATTCTTTTTATTTGTTTTGATATTTTAAAGAAGTATATTGTGATGCTGTTTGCATTTGGTTTTATTTTTTATGTCAATAGATTTAAAAAAAAAAAAAAAAAAAAAAAAAGGAATGAAGGTCTCTAGTTCTGACTGATACCACTGTGAGCCTGCAAACGAGAGACTCTAAGAATATAACAAGTTTTTTCATATCGCTGATGTCTCAGAACCCTGTTGTCCAGGAATAACCTGTCTAATGCTTATTGCTGTCTTACTTAATTTTGCTTGTCTTTTGAGGAAATCCTTTTTAGCTGTGTCAAGGGGTATTTTATCATCTTGTGTAAGTGGTTGAGTTTGGTTATTTTTCTGTGAAAACTTGGCTGTCAACAGAGCTTGAAGACTGATTAACTTTTTTTTCACCGAGACTTTTCTAGATAATTCATAACTTTTTTTTCACTGAGACTTTTCTAGATAATTCAAAGACATTATGAAAGATAAATCCTCCTTATACTGTAACTGGAAAACAGAAAATGTTATATTGGTTTGGGTTTGGTATGTTGGTCTTTTTCCTGTGTTTTTTTTCTTTAGGATTTTGATCTTAAGACAACAGGGATAATTAGATTGATTTTTCCTTTACTTAATGTTGTCAACCTGTTGTACGTACATTCCATCATTGAAACACGGTTCCATACAGCTCTTTTTTTTTTTTTTTTTTTTTCATGAAGGCTGCCACATTTTTTTACATAGAATTCATTTTTTCTGTTACCTTAGGGATTTTAAAATATCACTGATCCATTGCTACAGTTATGAAACAGAAAGAAATATTCCATGTCAAGGGTTCAGATTGTATGTGTTATGAAAATCAATAATCTGTGAAAAGTTTCCAAAGTTTATATTTTAATTGAAATGAAAATAACCTTCAGGAATCTTTGAATTTTGAGAACAAGAAACAAGCATTGAATTTAGGTTCCTTTGATCTGAGGGTTTTTTTTGTTTTGTTTTTTTGTTGTTTTTTTTAGAAATAATAAAAAATAAAAATTGAGATTTCAATTTGTTGTAGGGGAAGTGATGTATTGATACACGAAGTAATAAAACTTAACCTCTTCTAAAATGTGACTTAATCCCTATGTTTTTTTAAAAATTGCTGGCCTTTTTATCGTGATTTGCCTACTTGCTTTCAAAGAAAGAGTGAGTGATTTGTTTATCAGCATTACATAATTTGTTGCTTTTTCCAAATTTCAATCCTATGCATAACTATCATTTGAAGGATTTTTTACTGATATTTTTTCTCTGTTTCTACACGCCGTTTTGTTCTTCTTTTCCAGACAACTCGCCTGAGCCACCAGTCATCTTTTTCACCAATGCTTTCAGTCCTACAAGAATTGAACTTAAATGGCGGCAGGCAGACCCTCCGAGCACCATCATCACCACAGTGGTGAATTATATTGCATTGGGTAAGCTCACCTGTGGGTGTGTTTCACTGGATTCTTGCTACGCAAATGTTTTGAATGTTATATTTTCAAATAATATTGGGAAAACTTTCTAGATTATTTTTAAAAAAAAGACTTTCTTTGCTCAAATTTGAACCCATGTGGCCAGAAAAATTAGCCACACCAAACCTATACCTAACTACTTTTCCTAGTTCTTGAACAATGGCTGATGCCCTTGTGAAAAAAAAAGAAAAAAGATTTAAAATCGATCAATTTTTATGGATGTATTTTTTTTTCAGTTTGTTTCTGAAGTTACACCCCTTGGCTGAACAGTTCAGAAAAGGAATTCTTTCATTACCCTTGTACAGAAATAGGATTAAACATTTAGGCAAGAAGTATAAACACTATCAGTATCCCCAGTGCCATAGAATTTCATTATCAAGGTAGCGATGATGATTTATTGCTCATCAGGAGATCAGAGGGTGTTTGTACACATGAATCGTTGTTACTCCATGGATAAAACAGAAATAATTATTTTCAATGGAGGAACCAAATTAATTCATTAAAAAGATCAATTCCAAACCACCTGTTTCAAATCCTTTGATGATGGATGGTCTTGTTCTTTCAGACCCTCTTGCAGAACAAAAGAGTCTCTACAGCTCCCCTCGAGGAAGAGTCATCCTCAAAGATCTGAAACCCAATACAACATATGAGATCTTCCTGACCAATTTCAACAAGTATGGTGGCAGTGACATGTCCAACCTTGTGACGGTGTCAACACCACCCAGAGGTGAGAACAGGGCCATTTTTTAGCTACAGATGACATCAAGCAATTCTCACAATTTGAGATGTCTGAATCAATATTATTGATGGTAAATTTGTATTAAAAGGAAAAAAAAATATGATATTAGTGAAAACCAAAGTATAATTTTGCTCCTAATGAACATGTCTCAATTAAAATATATCTGAGGTTGACTTTGTTTATGGGTAAAGTGGACTTTTTGATTCAATCATTTCAAATAATTCCCCAAAAATTAAATAATAGGCCTCAAAATTGCATTGTTACTTTTTTAATCCAAAGTTACTCCAAAAACTTCAGAACAGTTCTGGGACAACACAAACAATAAACTGGAAAAAAATCACCACTAGATTTGAATATCAGAAGTCAGAATAATAATGAGGGAAAAAAAAAGCACTTTTTTGTTTGATTTCCTCATTTCCTCTCTTCTTTTTTTTTTTCTTGGTTTTTTGGGGTTTTTTTTTTTGTGTGTGGGGGGGGGGGGGGGGGGGGGGGTTCAATTTCATTCATCTTTAAATCTCTCTGCTCTGCACAAATGACTTTAAACCCTGAAATTATAAGTCAAAATTACCAAACAGTCAGTCATTGACAGCATAACTTTCCTCAAAGTGCCTTAAAAACTGACCATTCAAGTTGAATCTCACTTTGTAGGATGCCCTTGTTTAATGGTTTAAAACAAGTTGAATCCTTTGTTAATATATTTAGTTTTATGCTGTGAATAAAACATAACTAACCACCAAATGATAGACATTGGATTGTTTGGGAGCTTCTATCTTCTAACAAATCATTGAAACCCTTCGTTCAGCTTCCTTGTGCCAATCCATGTAGTTTTTATTGTTGTGGCTTACTTTTTTTGTCATTGTTGGATTTTTGATGGGGGGTTTTTTTCACCTAGAAACTACTTACACTATGTCAAAAATAAAATAAAATAAAAAAACAACAAAAAAACCCAACTTGAGACGTGCTGAAGACTAGGCTGGGTGAATTGATCATGACCTCAAGTTATGTTGAGTTTAGCCATCATTTGAGGAAGGGGGATTGATCACAATGCTGGTAATTCTCCCCTTGAAACTTAATCACAGCTCAAACTTCCATCATATACACCACTCACAATGTTAGAGCTATGAGAAAAAACAACAACCACCCTTGATTTTACTCTCAACATGTTGAGGAGGTATTTATCATTTTCCCCCATCCTTCTTAATGGATGGGTTTTTTTTTATTAGCCAGGGGAATTTTTCAGGTTGTCTATACTATTTTCACCATTGTCAAGCACTACTAACGACAGTAGTCCATCCTGCTGTTTTTCACTTTCAAGAGCTTCCAAAGGTTTTCATCAGGGTTAGCAGCTCACAATTCCAGAAAAAACACAGTTCTACGAGGAAAAACCAATTTGACACTTTAACATCCACTCATGAAACTTCAATGACAACTGCCAGTTTTATTGCAAATTTTCGACAAAACAAAGCATTTTTTAAGTCTGGAGAATCCAGTACCAGTATTACCAGGAGCTGGTCTACAAGCAAACCCTACAAGTCTGAGGTTGCTCGTCCATTGAATAATACAGTCAGCTACTCACTTGAGAACAACCGTCTCATTCCTGACAAGACTCATTTTTCGCATATACATTTAGACAAAGGAATGTCCAATTTGAGCTCCTCACCCTTTCTCAAAGCAGATACTGTGAGAAAGAGTCTCTCTAGCACAGTAGCTGCCGATCTGACCCAGCCTGAGCACCATCCTTCCCTGGGTTGTAAGTGAAGTTTACCCCCATCAGCCTGTCAGATGTTACAACTTCCCTCTGCCTTTTGCTGCGGAATGACTCCTGCCACATAGAATAGTTTTCTTTATAATGTAATGTTTGATTGTTCCAAGGCAGTTATTCTGCTCTATTTGATTGACATGACTGCTTCATTATAATATGGCCTACCATATTTATTCTTTTCCCTTTTTTTCATGAGCACATTTCCTATGATAATTCCTGAACATAACTTTTAAAAAAATACAGGCCAGTTGAAAAAAGAATTTAAAAGACAACCATCTTGTTTTATCCATTGAGGATCAAAGCATTCAATAAATAATCATACATAGAAGGCTTTCATGACAGATCTTTTTATCTCTATCTCTCTCAACTCTTGAACATTTCATTAATACTACTTTTTCCAACATTTGATTTTCAAATTAGGCACTCTACATGCAAATAAGAACATGAAACACCTCAACTTTAGAACCTCTACCATAGTTTTCCTTTTTTCATTCTATTGCCTTCTTCTCCTCTTTCAGTTCACCAGTGACCTCTTCAAAATGAGTAAAATTTGTTATTTCTTTCCTTTGCGCTCTGTTTGAATTGAAGGCTATACAACAGTAAACATGTCCTGGCCATGAGATCACATTCATAGTAATTATCATTTTTTAAAAATGTAATCTTATATTTGTTACACTACAAGAGAAAGAGAATAGGTTGTTCTGATGTTATCGTGAATGAATTCAAAGATCAGACTTTGCTCACTTTTTCAAGTTTTGAGTTTACGGATTACCATAAAGCCTTTGCCTGACTTTCTTGCCCCCGACATTTCATGCGATGCATGCACTTGTGATCCAAAAACCTTGCCAGATGATTATCAAGCAAATGTTTACTTATGTTGCATGTTAAATGGGCAATTTTTTTTATTAGCTGAAAATGAGGGGTAAGAGGATGGAGAGTGGTTGTGCGATAAAAAGAGAGCAATTAGGAATATAGTGGAGAGTTCAGGTTAATTTTATTTTTAAACTGTTGCTTTTTATTATTGTTGGTTTATTTTTGTTTTATATTCTTTGTAATGTTGGAGGTTTGTGGGTTATTTTGTTTTGCTATAGTTGTTACTCATTAAACCTTTTTTAAAGGAGGAAGGGGGATTGTTTTGAATTCTTTTTAAACGTGTGTTTTTCTTTTTAACTTTTTAGAAATAATTGATGCTCACTTGCAGGCTGCACGTACGGATATTTTATTGTGAGGCCCTTGAGGTTTTAGCAAAAAAGTTCATTGCAATTTTTTTTAAAACCAGGCCTATATGATCTGAAATTGATTTGATTAATGACGTCATTGCTTAAGAGGATCTGGTATTTGTTTATTTGTCAAATCAATACCTGGTTCAAGACAAATTTTGCCAATCCAATTATTTTAGTTTTTCTCAATTTCCCCCAATAAAAAGTTGCTTCATTGCTCATATATTGCATCTGAGACTATCATATTCAGTGCTTTCATTATCTAATCCTATCAATCATATAATATATATATATATATACACTTGTCTTCACTTGTGACTCCTTTATCTGTTTGAGTGTATTTTAATCTCAAGCTTCCATGTCATCATAACTCATGAATAGTCAACATGTCTCGCTCTATTGTATGAATTATTCAAAGTTTTGCAGTGAAAAATTTTCTATGATGTAAGTTCTTTTTGTCTTGATCCTTTCAAATAGGACCCACCACATGACAAGCATACAATACCGAACCCAGCAAAACAGTCTGCTTTTTAATCATCTCTCTTTGAATTGTTCCTAGTACCAAAACAGGATCACATGAAACTGTTTGAAAACAGAGTTGCAGTACTTCGTTTCATTTTTATGTTGTTGAAATCTGATATAGAAGTTGTAGTCAAGCTAAATTTTTTCAAAATACAAAACTTGTTCCTCTCTTTCAGTGCTGTACATTGATATCTTTCCTCCAAACAGCTATCTTTTACTTTTCTGAAAATCCTTTTTTTTAATAATCTTCTGTTTCATTTACTTTTATCTGCAGTTTATACTATACTACCTCATTGAATATTTATTTAAAGAGAAAAAAAACTGTGATTTATAAACAACAGATAGCCAACTCCTTGTGGAAATTAAAACCTACACCTGTAAAAAGGAATGTAATCAAAGAGTCCCTAACGTCCTCAGTTACAAAGAGCTGTGTTGAAAAGAGTATTTACCCAACACATTCAGTGTTCTGTTTCCTGACTTTCAGGGAAGTTTCCTTTTGCAGCTCTGTCATGACACATCCTCACAATACCATGGCCGCTAAGTTTCAGCTATAAGCAATGAAATAAACACGTGTTCTCTTAAACAAGTCTCATGAACACTTTGTAATCTTTATGGGTTTTCTTCATCATAAGCCATTGTAACGTAGATGGATTTCATTCTAAGGAATCAGATTGCGTAAACTGATTTCTAAAAGAAAAGAGAATTAATAAAAACCAAAGCAGTGAAGGAATGAAATGTATTTGTGTTTTATTGTAAGACTTGTGCCAAAGAGAGGAGTAGGACCAGGCATCATCAACTCATGGATTGTTTTGTCTTTCTCTGTTTCAGTGATACCTACCACGACAACCACCACTACCACTACGACCACTACCACCCCTTCCACCACAACATCCACCACTACAGAAACCACCTTTTGGGTCCAAAAGTCTCCGTTGCCTGCTTCCTCCTCCGCCCCTCCCACCTCCCCTGCAACAGAGAAACCGGAGGGGCCTCCTGCTACAGAGGATATCGAAGCAGGAGAAGATATTGAGACTGATCCAGTGAAACAGAAACAGAAGAGGCGTTATTTCTGCAAAAAGACAGAGGTGCAAGGTGTCGTCTGGCCAAGGACCCGCATAGGGAGGATTGCAGAGAGAGACTGTCCCAAACCTCTGATAGGTACAACAAGATAGCCTTTGTATAGTTCAGCGTTTTTGTGAGTGTCAAAGGCCTAGTGGTGAATGTTACTCATTTAGTGAGAAAGAGGCAATGATGAACATGAAAAGTATATTGTCTGATCCGTAGTCACAAAAATTGGCGTTGTGCCCTTAGGTAAGGCGCTGGAGCTCAAGTACCTCATCCCTATCAGTGATGAAAGTAAAGTTTGGAGAACCCCTTGATTGCAGACAATAGTGTCTCTGTGAGAAACAGGCTGGCATCATGTATAGTGAAATGTGCTTTGTGTTCATTGTCTGTTAGGAATACGGTATTGTAAAGCACTTTGAGGCCTTTACTTGGGGCATAATATACAAATCATTTTTATTGGTTCTTTTTTGGGACATACTGAAGTTATGTTAGAACTTGCTTTTGGTTTTCTTTGAAATTGTTTTACTTGTTTTGCCAAGGGTTTTTTCTGGGACTTTTCATATTGCTTCTCACCTGAATACAGTGAATTTTTAATAGTTGCTCCAAAAATGTTCCTCTTCTTCTTCAATTATATCGACTGACTCAGTGGAACTGAGTATTACTGTCGATGCGGGCACAATTTAGACACACCAAGAGCAAGTTTAGTCTTGGTGGGCCTCTGTTCTCCAATAAGATGGGAATGTATTTTAAAGTGAAGCACTTTCCTCTTCCCCACAGGTGTGTCTTCGTGGGTGTGCCTGAATCGTGGCTGGGTGAACACAGGCCCTGACTACAGTCAATGTACCTCCCAGTGGCTGGTGCCTTTGAGCACACAGATACAGGATGCGGTAAGCTGTCTGTCTCGCTTGTGAGGGTTAAGCTGATACAACCCCACCCATAATAATTGTAGTAGTTCTGATACTTGTGCTTGTCTATTCATATGATAATCTTTGAACTTTTTCAGATAGTTTTTTTTCTCTTTCGTTTGTTGATCATTAAATGCTCAACATTTTTTGTAGTTTTTGTTCCAATTGTTATGGATTTTCAATTAGTTTGGGTTGTCGTTTGTCCTCATTTCCAGTATGATGGTAAAGAGGATGCGGATACGGCAGTGGAGTCATTGAGCCGCGTGGTGGAAGGGAAGGAGATGAGCCCGGGAGACTTGAGCAGCATGGCCAGCAAACTCATGCCCAAGCTACTCCATGGCATGCGCCGGAAAAAGCCCAAAGAGAGCAAATTGCGTCGGAAACGTCGGTTACGCAAATTTAAGAAGGTAATATTACATGACAAATTAATGTGTTTTTTAAAGCCTGATTATTCTTCAAATGTATGTGTAGATTTGTAAGTGAGGTAAAGCTCAGTACAAATAGTGTGCAGGAAGATACAGGTATTTTCCAACTTTTTAAAATTTTATGCAAGTGATTTGTTTGTTCTTTCCTTTCTGTTTAATTTTGTGGTGAGTTTAGTTTGATTTTTTTGGGTTGAGGAGTGTGGGAGTTTATTTTCTTTTTGAGGGGAGGGGGAGGTCTAATGGAGTTTTTTGTTTTAAAGAAAAAGCTAAAATTTCCTTATTTTGAACTACTTTGATGTGAACATATTATATAGATTAGAGGTCAGAAACTACTTTAGATAACGTGATCAACAATAACCTTTGAAATAGTAATTGTATCAAAGTTTTGTCACTCTTGATTTTGCTCTTTATTTCCTCCAGGCTTTCATGAAAACTAGCAGCTCTTTGCTGTCTAAAAGACAGACCAAATCTTGGCGCCGCCTTTCCAGAAAGCAGTGCCGGAAAGCTGCCACTTCTCTGATGCTGGGGGTGGAGGAGACAGGAAGCGAGACAGCAGCCTTGATGGATGTTGGAGCGTCGGATGTTACAATTGATGAGAATATTAGTGAGTCTCATTTGTATACAGTTCCAGTTAATTAAGAGCATGATCTGTTGATTAGCTTAAAAAACCCAGAGAAGACAGATTACAATTTTGGAGGTTTAACTCTTTCTGGACCGATCGACGATATATCGTTTCCGTGGAACATCCGTTGAGGACCGAAAACGATACATCGTTTCTCAAAAGAAGTACCATATTTTGCTTCAGAAACTTATCTGATCCTACTTTTGAACTTGCCAAAACCGGTAAGAACGAATGAAGAAAAGTTGAGTTAAGTTTGAACATGTTTCTTTGTGCTGGAATGTTTTATTTTTATTTTTGAAAGTTGTTTTTTTCATTCGTGCTGACATGGCCACGCCCCCTTGGTCTAAACCCGAAAATAGGCTGGTCCTGAAAGAGTTAATAGATAATTTGTTGTATGGAAAAAAGAATAGGAAAAGATAAAATGAAATCATGAGTCAATATATCCTTTATAAATGTTTAGTGACTGTCCAAGACCAAGTTAGTCCCAGGTCCAAATGTTATTTGTGCTGTGTTACATTAACAATTGTGATATACTTTTTCAGGCTAAGTCTGTATATTCGTGTCTATTACAATTCTGCCTCTCATTAAAGGCTGATAATTTTATGTTTTGTTTTTTTTTTCTTTTATGTTGTGATTAGAGGATTGACTGGATGATTTTATGCAAAAGCTATAGTTTTCCTTTTTTTTCCCCTCATTCTTTTGTCCTATTGTTGTTGTTTTGGTTTGGTTTCAGTGGTCATCCCCTACTTCATGCCTTTTGGTATATAACTTCAGGGTCACAAGATATATTAATACAAAGGTGGTTTCAAGATATTGGTTCATCCTAGATCTGAGTGGTGGAAATTCAAATTATCTCTTTTCCATTTGTGGTTTCACCTGTTCTCTCTTTTCACTTTTCTATCATCTCTCTTTCCCCTGGGCACCCCTATGACTCACGTTTGTTGAGGTGTTGGAAAACCCACAATAAACATAGACAACTTGATCTGATATATCATTAATGATGATTTTTTTCCTTTTTTTTTGTTTACAACAGTCATGGAAGTGAACGTGCTGAGCCAACAACAGACCCTGCGTGACATCTCCTTCCCGTCCAAGTCTGACCTCTCTCACAGCGCCTGGAGGGACCTCAAAGACACCATCCTCATCCCCAGCTCCAGCCTGCAAGAGGCTGCAAGCACAGGTAAGGCAGTAGTCACCACTTCAGAACACAGTGAATCAGTGGGGAAGAGCTGGGACCAGCATATTTTGCTGTTGTGGATTCCCAGTGCAGACAATAAAGCATATCCTTTGAGAATGTTACCATGGACCACTCTTCACAAATGAAAACCTCGATCCTACATCACTGAAGCAATAGAAGAGGGTCCATTATTGGTAGGGCAAGATATGATGATGATGTCTGCTTCACAACACACCTTGGGCGCCTTTGTGGCCCTCAAGTGTCGTGGTAACTTAAAACCACTTGAGTAAATTCAAGAATCCCGTTATGGACAAATGATGTTCATAGATTGCGTCTTCTTAGCCAGCAACTTCTACAATTTCTGTGTCATTTGGGTAATAAACAGCTTCAAGAATGCCATAGACAAGGAACTCTTTGCCAAAATGTACGATTTTGACGAATAGCGTGACACCAAGACAATGTTATGTATATAATTTATAGATATAGATCGCTTTTAGAATCATTATTATTATTATTATTATTATTATTATTATTATTATTATTATTATTATTATTATTTTAAAATATATATTTTCCCAATATTCCCAAATGATATCTATGTGAAAATAACAACTGTATTGAGCGTTAATATGTTTGTTTGTATATTTTGCAGCTAATTATATATATATATATATTAGTAATTACCACAGGACATTTAAAGACGAAGTTCTACCTTTCCCTTAACTTCTTATGTCATGTTATGTTATGTTATGTTATGTTATGTTATGTTATGTTATGTTACGTTCTGTTATGTTAAGTAATATTTTTATTAATTTTTGTTGTTCTTGTGTGTGTTTGTTTGTTTGTTTGTATGTTTTGTAATTGGTGAAGATAATCGTTGGCCAATATCCCCAGGGCCCATACTTTTTGAACCATCAATTTTAGTTAGTTTATTCAAAACCAGAAACGGGATATTGGATTTGGTGTAAAGACACTTGCAAAACAGTTGGGTTTTTTAAATTGTTTGTTTATTTTTTTTTGTATTTCTGACACTTTTTTTAACGAATATAATTTTTTTCAGTGCGATTGCTGACATATTTTAAATACTAATACCCATGTAAAGAATATTTAAAAAGGATAACAACATACATACATCAATACAAATTAATTCTTGCAATCAGATTTAATGATAATGATAATGATAATAATAATAATAATAATAAAAATAATAATAATAATGATGATGATGATGATGATGATGATGATGATGATGATGATGATGATGA
>JBCIKM010196759.1:0-12822 GCA_039654465.1 Melibe viridis | reverse complement strand
ATATATAAAGAATAACAATTGCAATTATTTCCAAACAAGACAAAAGAAAATCTGAGAAAGATCTTAGCAACTATAGTTTTCATATCCAGACCTCATTAATTAGAAACATAAAACCTCATTGTAAAACTGTCCAAGAATTTATGAACCTAAAATTGCCTTGTAATGTGGATCGTTTTTGTACAGGTTGCCAATTCAAAGTTAGAGGTGTACAAGTTTGAGTTCAACATCATAAGTGTCCAAAGGTCTTTCACTTTGTGTGCCAGGTAAGAGCGAGGAAAACAATGATTTAACTTTGTTCTCACAGGTTGAAACAGGCTCTTATAACCCAAAGCTTATAATATAGGCCTACATAACTTCAGCCAAAATCTGAACATTTAACAATGTGTAAGAAAAAGCAAAAAAGAATTGGTGTAGATGGATTCAAATTTTCACACTCATTAACTTCATGTAACATATCCTTAGTTATTTATATTTTAATTTTTTTTAGTTTGCAAAGAAAAAGTTAAATAGTGAAAGCATTGCAGATATTTATTATCATCATATTTGTAAATTTTGATTTCTTTCCCTATACTTTTGCCGTCAGCTCATCCATTGAAAAAGACGAGTGGCTTGAAGCCTTGCATAAAGCTTTGGAGGACAACTTCAAACGGTTCAACACGTTTGAATCTCAGAGATCAGGACCTCAGGTTGAATAAGTTCTTTTTTTTTTTTAATCACTAGGAGAGCATTTACATGCTTTCCATGACATATAGTTTTTAAAAAATGGAGCTGGGAAGAACTCTGGATCACAAGAAATGAAGACAGGCAGAGGATCGGTCCACTGTGCCTAATCTTGCGTGGCATAATGAGAAATAGAAGGGGTTTTACTCGATCTTAAGCCAAATAATAGTTGCTGATGTCTTGGTGGGATCTACTCATTTGTAAAGACCAATGGGCCAATTTACCACAGGGGGATAATTTGATATTTTTAAGGCTATTTTTAGTCTGAATTTCTGAAAAGTAATTGGGATATCATATGCATTTCTTACTGAAGATTAATTTATTCCTTACATTTTGGGGGTTTTTTTGCTTTTGTTTTTTTTTTCCAAACATGTCAAAAAGTGACATGAGCATAATTTTATAACAAACAAAAGTTATCATAAGCCTTCTTAAACCAATTTTACCTTGCAAAATCCTTAAAACTGGAAGATTAATATTGATAAAATGTATACCTGATTTATAAATGGATGCATGAAAAGATTTGCTTATTTATTAATAATATATTTGTTAATTTCATTTTTTTTGTTCATGTATTGCTCTTCTTTTATAATTGTATATAATGATTAATTAGTTTGTTTCCCTGTATATTTATTTATGTGGGATTTGTATATTGATTCATTCATTTCCTTATTTATAAAACTATTGATTTTCCTTATTTCGGAAAGAAAACTAATCCCCAAACCAACAACCAACTGATTGATCCCATATTTTGGTATCCCCAGACTTCTCTAGTGGACAAGGACTTTGTGCTGGGCCAGAAGGCACCGCTATGGGTGCCCGATGCCAGAGTGACCATGTGCATGCTGTGCCTGAGTGAGTTCACTGTCACCTGGAGGAGGCACCACTGTCGTTCCTGCGGGCGGGTGAGTAGACAAGGATAATGGTTAAATAAGTCCTTAACTCTGTAATAAAATAAATAATAAAAAGTAAAATCAAATTCCCTTTATTGATCCAATGAAGGGAAATGGTAAGGCAGGGACAACCCAGGTGTCAGCGGCAGTGCAGCTCAGCGGTGCGGTTGGCAGGATGGCATTGGCATAAATCCAACCTACGCCCTCCGGCATAGGAGTCTGATGTCTAAACCTGCGGAACCACCAAACCAGGTGCAGAGCATAGCGCAACTAGGAAGGCAGTCTTGTCTTGTGTTAGCCTAACAACATAATAATGTATTAATTTTGTCATCGTTTTACCACTTGCCTTTTCTTTTGCCGAGTCAGAAGACAAAAAGCTACCTGTTTACTGCTGTATTGGATTCCTATTTCGGGCGGCTTTCAACCTTAGCTTTGTCTCATTGTGGCACTTATCTACACCATTTTCCTTGATCATCATGTCATTGTGTTGCCCCAAGATTCTGTTTGAATAACAGGAGCCTTTCAGTTCTATTTTTTAAGTTATACTTCATGGCTTTTCTACTTTTTATTTCTTTTCCTGCTTCATATATAGATCATCTGTCACCAGTGCTCCAACAATAAGGCTCCTCTCCGCTACCTCCAGTATAAGCCAGCCAGGGTGTGTTATCAGTGTTATGACAAGCTACACGAAGGTGAGTGTTTTCTGTGTTAGCTGGCCTTGCAATTATACATCTACTGGCAGTAAAAGCTACCTGTTGTAAAACTGAATCAGACAGATTCTTTTGAGGTTGATGAGTCTTTCAGAAGAGCTTATTCAGCTCAATGACATTGTGACTTCCAATCAACTTGATTGGTTACTTAAAAGGATTAAGTTAAGCCAAGTCACTAGGAATCATGGGTAATACTTGGTTGTGGAGAATTCTATTCTCGAGTGCGATGAAAAGAATATAAAAACAGTTCATTTACAGAGAGGATCGCACCTGAAAAACTTTCAAATACTGTATCGTGCCAAGCGCATTAGTCATGATTACACAGTTGCAAATTAATAACTGGAGAGGGTTGGGTCTATGAATAACCCAAAGTGTGGGATGACTAGGGTTGTATTTTTAATATCTATACATCTGTTTTTCCTGATGCAATAAATTTTTCTCCTCTTGTATCCGTTCACCAAGAATCATTTGTGGGGGTATTTTGGACTTGCTACAATTTCTTTTTAATTTTTGTTTGTTTTATTTTTAACTTCCTTTTATTCTTCTTCTGTATTTGTTAGAAATGGTCAAAGAAACAGAGAATCCTGACAACAAACTTTGGAGGAAGTCATCATTTCGAGCAGAGGATGCATCAAAGCTCTCAAGTCCTTCTGCAGGGTCAGCAGATTTGAAGACAGATGCAACAGATAAAGACAGTCCTGATGTCGCTCCGATGCGCAGCAGTCTGCTCAGTCGGTTCCGACGCATTCGCAGGAGTGGTATTGGTGGTGACAGGAAGAATTTCCGACCTTCTGTTTTAAAAGAGGTAATTTTGGGTTCATGAAGCAAACCTGACTTCTCATAAATAAAGAATATTGAAAGAATAGTTTTATTCCTTTTACAAAATAGAGCAGATTTGTCCATCTCCATCTTGTGCTGTCTCAAACACGTTTTCTTTTTTTTTTTTGTGCTTTTCAAGGGGTTATGGAAATACAATTTGACAATGCCAAAATCAATATATTTCTTGTCACGCATGGCTCAAAGTGACAGTAAATTGTCACCCTGCTTTGAATTAAAATATGCCCTCGAACCCATTAAAACAACTTTAAAGCTCATGCCAGAAAGGAAATGTAAAAACTTAAAGATAACCCTTTTAGGCTTCAGATTTTTTACTGTAAATCACATAAGGAGAATGAAAGGGTTTTTTGTCATATCAAACTAGATCCGCTGTATTTACCTCCATAGACTTAGTCTATTTATATTTTGCTTAAATGGACCTAATGATGACTACTCACTAAGTGCAGGTTAAACATTATGGGTTTTACTAAACAATGATGCTGATGGAGGTCTCAAATATTTTGATTTCATACAGATTTGTTGACACATCTAACAACTCTATGAGAAAGATTTATTTGTACAAGAAAATATAAATGAAAAATTATGTAGAAGTGGATATAAAATCTTTTTGAACTGGGACAGTGATGTTACACAAAAGCTTGTGATTTATCCCTATTTGTTCATGTCTGTTCCTGTCTAGGTGCATGCCAACGATGAGGGTTCTGACATGAGTGGCTACCTGAGGATCTGTAAAAATCGTAAATGGAAAAAGCTTTGGTTTGTTGTCAAAGGGAAGGTTCTTTACACCTACAAGGCTAGTGAGGTAGGTTTTCTGTTTCGGCCGTACTTTCTAAAATCTCAATTCCCTTGCTAGTTCTAATTTTACTTTCTTTTTTTTCTTTTTTTTATATAAGAAATGCTAATGATAATAATAATGTGAATTAATACTACGCATGCACACCCCTTGTTACAGAGCACTACAGGCAGTGAAAGCTTTTATACCCATCTACAATGATTACATCTTGTATCCCTTCATAACTTCATAGTTTTTAACATTTATTGTCATGAATTTGTCCATGTTGGTTGATACTAAACACAGAAGTGAGTGTTAAGGACTTTGTGTCTATTATAAATTTGATTTGCCTACAATATGGTTTTGGCTTAGAAAGCAGTTTTCTTTTGTCATGAGGGATGTTCTTGTAGACGTCCTCTCCTGTACCACACTGTCAGTATTGAACATTTTGAAAACTTTAGAGGGCTTAGTTTATGTACCAGGCATCCTAAAAGGCAGATCTAGCCGAAATGTTGAGTGTTTCTTTCAGATTTATGGTGAGTATTTGAGTGACTTTGATTATTCTCCTACCTCTGTTTTAGGACATGGCTGCTATTGAGAGTCTTCCTTTGTTGGGCTATGAAGTCACCAGGATGAACAATGTAAGTCTGGAATGAATTTATTCCTATCAATAATATTTGTTTCAAAAGTAGCAGCCCTTACTTTTTTAAAAAGTACTCAACATCATGTTACTTTTCTTTTTAAAAGATTAAGTCTGGAAATTTGTCGCCTTAAGGACTGAGCTATTTTATTATGATTTAAAATCTTGAAATGAAAAAAAATTGTGTATGGGCTGTTTTTGATTTCAGGCTGAGAGGATATTTGTCATGAAGTGAAAAGACAAGTCTTTTCTTTAAAAATGTTCTCTCACTTTTTGTTTACAAATTGTTCAGCACTCATTACTTAACAATTGGAAATGTATTCAATTCCATATTATGTACTGGTCATTGGTAACTTCATGAATAAGTTTACAGCAAGTCCAATTTTCCTTCCATCTGTTCTTCAAATTTAAGATTTGCTCTTCAGCACAGTTTTCTGTCCTGTAGTGATACTTGTAAAAAATAAAACCATTTAATTTTATTGGTTTTTTTTATTAAAGCTATGACTGGTTGCGTTAGCCAGATTTTCACATTTTGTCACTCTGTAGGAGAACAAATCCTGTAACAATTAGAGTGAAAATTTTGTCAGTTATCTTTTTGAAGGTTATGATATATCCTCATGTAAAGTCTGCAATATAATCCGTTCCTTCCTTTCCTGTCCTGGTCCTAGTGGTACGAGGGGGCTGAACCCGACCTGCTGTTTGAGCTGACACACCAGAACACGCAGCCTTTGGTGTCCAAGAGCAGCGGGGACCCTATGTCTCCCCGTCTTGCCCCAGACCTGGAAAAGACCAAACAGCGCATGGTCTTCAGGACCGAGAGTGCTGCTGCCGTCACTAAGTAAGTTTTTTAATATAAAAAAAGTGGGATAAAGTAAGATCTGGTACTAGAAATAGATGAAAATCAAAAGAGATGGTGTAGTTACAATACCAAGATGAGACAAAGCCATAGAAAGTAAAGGAAAAATAACCAGGAAGGTTGGAAGTTGTTTTAAGAAGGATTCATACCTTTGGTCTGCCAGGGCAGCTATTGCCTGGTCGCTGCCCGGAGGGTGATGTATTCTCTGAGCCTTTGTGACTCAAAAATAAACTTTGTTGTCCCCTCCTCTTTGAAAATTCTAGGTTTGGATTTTTGTGCACCGAGTATGGATTTCTGTTGTAATTGTCAGCGACCAACTTGTAGTAGGGGCAATTGCCAAATGAATAACAATGCATTTTAACCATCAGAGCTTTGGTTTTTCCTTTGGCAAGCAAAATTTAGTCTGACTTTTCAGTTTCTACTTTGTTGTAAATGGGTCTTGACTGATTTGTAACTGCTAGTTTGGGAAAATTGTCAGCCATACCCACTTCCCTGTTAACAGAGTGAACAGAAATTTTATTTTTCTGAGCCTTAATAGAGGAACTGAGATAAGCCACCTCCCCACATGTTCCTCGTGGCTCTGAAAGGACTTTCTCTCCTTTTCAGTCTTTCTGTTTCAATGATAATAGTAATACAAAATAAAATTCTGTAACCCACAGTCTCATGTCATGATCTTGTTCAAGGTATCATCTGTGTATTTTTTTATTCTATTTTAATCATACAAAGCCCCCTGAACTTAGATTGAAAGCAACGTGTCTTTAAATAAAAAAATTAATTTTGAGCAATGAAGTCAATTCAAGGTTAAATTGTCTTTCCTCCTTTGAACAGCTAATTTTCCTTTTAAACTGCCCTTGTCTTGTCAAAACTTTTTGCCTTTTGTCTCCTTTTTTTAAAAATTTTGATATAGTTGTTTGTTTTTGTTTTGTTATCCTTATCCTTTCATAGTACCTTAGCAGTTCTGGAAAAACTCTGGATCACAAGAAATGAAGACAGGTGGATGATCAATCCACCATACCTAATCATGCGTGGCGTAATGAGCAATACATATGGGGTATCACTCGATCTTGAGCCAAACAATTGTTGCCGTTGCCTTTGGTGGGATCTGCTCATTGAGAAAGACCAATGAGCTGATTTACCACAATGTGTATTTTGATATAATATGATTAATTTATTTTATGGGCTTTTTCCTCCCCAGATGGTTGGATGTACTCCGAGCTGCTTCCTGCACGTGAAAGAATTGATGCTCAAACTCAAAGTCCTGAATAAGTCAGGACAAATTTATATGTGCCTTAATACTGCAAAAGGAACTTGTGCAATTCAGTCTGATTTCAAAGAATTGATTCTCCCTGAGATTTTCATCTGTTTGAAGATTGTGGAGAAAATGACAGTGAAAATGTTACACTTGTCTATTTATGCAAAAAAAACAAAAAATTTTGTATTTTGTGTTTCAACGGTATGTAACTCGCATGGTCAAAAGAATTTCATTTATAAATTTGTAATCTGAATTTTTTTCATGAATAAGTTATTCTCAGAAACAATCCCTATGAGGCCAAATGTTGACTTACAGATTTTATCCTTTTGATTCTGTACCCTAATATTTTCCTTCTCTTTATTGTGACTCAATTAGTCGGCTAAACTTTGGCTTGTCAATGAGCTATTACTTTGGTGCTGAGGTACTTTCTAAAACTGACATCAATGGAAATTTGTCTTCCTCTTGTATAAGTTGTTTTATGACCCTGTTATTTACCATTGTAACTTGTGTCATGATATGCCAGAATAAAAAATAGACTGGAAAGAAAATGAGAATGAATTAAGCAGACTACCTATTTTTCTTTCTTTTTTTTTTTCTTTTGTCACAAATTGCTAAATTACGCAGGTGATTTAATTAGTTGTATGTTCTGATGTTGGCTGTGTAATGTTGGTTAATGCATTTTCAGGGGCTTTGCTGATTGGCAGTCACTGTTTTTGGTCTTCCAGTGAAAGATTTATATAAAAGCCTTCGGAAAAATCTGTAAGATACATTATAGGATCTTGGCAACAAACAAAAAGAAAGAAATCACAAGGGTTCAATATCATTTACAATTTACATAAAAAATACTGTCAGAGAAAAATAAACCAAAGTTTTGTGCTTATATTAGTATATCAAGGCCTAACAGTCACTTGCGTTTTGTGTTTTAATCTCGTTTTTGTGTTTTGATCTCGTATTGTCTGCATTGTTTCTGATCTTGTATAACAGACGTTAAAAAGACTCGCAAATATCATTGAATATAAGCAGTGTGACCAACTTTTGTTTTTTTTAAATTTGAATTGTATGTAAAATCTGTATTTATCCCTAAATATGTTGTCAATGAAAGAGAGTTTTGCACGTAAACAAGTGTTACCTGATAAATGCATAGCTGTAATGGTAGGATGTTGACAAATGAGTGACTTAATTTGACCTCTGTGATTTGATATTTTTATGTTGCTATCGATTGCCTGATTAAAAATGCTCATTTATTTGTGTACATAATATGTTAATAACAATAGGTCTTCCCATTATGTTATTTTTTTACAAGGCAGGTTGATTGTGTTATAAAGTAGAGGTTTCCTGTATGCAGGTTTTCCCTCCTGAGAAATGGCTATCTCTTAGAGGTAATTAAAATCCTAAGTGCCTAAAAGAAAACTCAGTGGAACAAACAACATTGGGTTTGTGCAAATTACTCTATGCGGAGATGGTGGTCCAAAAGCATGTATTCTGGAGTAATTTACACAACACCTTCAAAGGATTTTGAACCAACTTATGATCAGAAGCTGTCAAGTATCTTCAAGACTCCTTTCCCAGGGTAGGAAGTGAAATTCATCAAGTAATAAACAAATGAAAGCGAATATGTCATGTGCAAAAAACTCATATAGACTTACTATTTTCACATTAAATAGAGTGCAATTTTTTTTTTACTTGTTGTTGTTTTGTTTGTTTGCTTGATTGTTTGTTTCATCTATTACTCCCCCTGGATATGAACTTAAACTACAACAAAACAACAAAGGTTAAGAATTATATACCTACTAAAAAGGGAAAATATCATGTCCGATAAATTTGTTAAGGTAGCTCTTCACTAGCTATCTTGTACACAATATCAAACAAATTTTATATTCATTATGTCACTGCTATGACTCCAAAAGTGCCAATTTTTAACTAAAGCGCGTCATTGGGTTGCTTTGCAATTCTTAGACGACAACAAGCTTATTTATTTTTACTTTCTTGAAAGAAACCTCTGCCAATTCCATATTCTTTGTCCCAGATGCTCAGTTTGTGGGTTTGAACCCTGGACAGGGCTATCATAGTTTACCATGGACCACATAGGTGATTCCTGTTGGCAAAAGGTGTAAGCTCGATGAATAATTTGTTCCCTTCATGGGTGCCTAAGTGGTAGCACTTTCGTGTTCACAGGCAGATAGGCTAATATTTTTTTTATTTTTTTTTTAAACGATTAAAAAAATAACACTTTGGCTTTCTAGGATTTTTGAGGATTCAACAGTTAAAGAAAAAAAATCTCCATTTTCATGCTCCTCGGCTAAGTCAATTATGGCTAAGGGTGATTGTGGAGGGGTTGAGTTCTTTATTTATTAGATTGAAGGAATTTTAAGAAAATAAATAGATTTACTTTTTTGTTATATTAATTGAAATGATTTATTATTTTTCAATTTGCAACAAGGGCTATCTCATGGCCTCTTTAGTTGTGCAAGTCAGGGAAGGTAAGAAACAGGCTTATCTCCATTATATGGTATCATTTATAAGCCTTACTTTATGGTAGCTTTTTTTTTTTTAATCCTCGCTTTTACATACTCATCACTGATAGTGTGGCACTAACTCTGGTCAGAAGAATAACTCTACTTTGATGCTTACACAGCACTAACCATCCATTCTTTTATTATGGCCTCAGTTTTGAAAGGGTGATTAGTGCACCTGTTGATAGCCATATGATCAAACATTGTATTTTACGATCATATTTTTACCGGTAGTTACTTTTGATCAGCATTTATAATTATATTTTTTTTTTCAAACTTTTTATTCTACCCTCAAATTTACGTGATATTTGTTTAAATTTGCTTCATTTGTATGGGATATTTACTTTCGTTTACAAATTTTTATATCATATCACTTGCACCCATTTTTACAAACGGTTGTCATCTTTTCTTTATAATGATGAAATACGAAATACTATGTTACTTCTGTAATTCATTAAAGTGTGAGTGTGTGCTTCCAACATTTGTCAGCATTACCATAGTTCTGAGTAATCAGATCACTCTGAAATATATCTTCATTTCCCTCTTACTGCTGTTAGAAACTCTTAAAAGTGAATAAGATTTCATGAATATGAAATTTGATACTTCCTAATGTTAATGTTATTTGACCTTGCTGATAATTTCAGGGAGTTTTTGTAAAAAAGGTATTTTTCCAGAAAAACCCAGATGTACAGATCTAACTTCTTAGGAACATGCCCCCTCTGGTGCTTGAAAAAAAGAAAATTCCACCAACGTGCAGAATGTATTTGCAGGCGACTGGCTGAAAATACCTGGATGTTTTGTCCTCAGAAAAGAGTGCTGGTGAACAAACCTTTAGTATGAAACAACGAAGTAATGGCGGGGAGCAGACACCTTGAATCAAAGATTTTGAAAATAGTATATTTTGTATGAATACGGTGTTGAAAGGAGGACAAGACAAAGCCATAGAAAAAGGTAAATAAGTAAAGAAAAATACAGAAAAATAATAAATTGTCTAAAAGAATCGACCTCTATGTCCTTTAGTAATTGTGTTCCTATACAGTTACTATTGTATCGACTCATTCCCACATGAGTGATGACTCATTCATCACTGCAATAGTTCTTGGTGAGTAGAGTGATGACTCAGCCGCCGACCAATTCAAAGGCCCTTTTCATTAAAATGTGAAAATTTTGTAGACACTATTCTTATTTTTTAAATTGCAGCACACCTTATATATTAGTAACTGAGGAATGAGTCGACAGTGTCATTTTGCCTGAAAAGGTTTGCTTGGTATAGCCTTCTTTATATTGTCTAAAAGATTTCTCTATTATGCAAGGTGCTAAAAATTTGCAAATTGGTAGCTCTTCATCCTGGAGTATATTGTAAAAATAGAAAATAATAAACAGATTTATTTCCATGACAATGTTGGTATTTGATGAGGATATTCAATCTTGTGCAGTAATTGGTTTCTCAAGTTATGCAAAAGGAAGATGCTCTTAACTTACAGTATGTTTGTGCTAAACACTGCAAAAAGAGGTCGTCCACCTTGTGGCAAGTCTTGTGATAGTTTTGTGAAAATTGATTGAAATCTTGATAGAGAAAAATTTGAAAGATTTTGTAAATTTTTCCGAAAGTTTTAAATGGTTTTTACTTATCTATTAATGTCATTTACTTTCTTGAGAAGAATTGTGTCTCACCTCAGTCAATTTAAATCAAATGGAACCTGTACAAAATGCTTTTAAATTTCTCCCACATCATTGTAAGATCCTTTATACCCCAGATTTGATATCAAGAGCTGTTCTTTAGAAATTCATTTTATACTTAAATTTTTGTACACAATAGTATTGAATTTTCTCACAGCAAGCACCATTTTCCACAAAAAAATAAGTGTACAGTTTTGATAAGAGTATTTGAATCAAAAGTTTATCTTTGTTTATAAAAATACAGTTTTTTGGCCTTTGTATCTGTTTTTGTGGGAAACTGGGAAGGGGCAAGGATTGTCTGAACGTTCTTATAATTTTTTTTATGGCTCTCTAGAATTTTACTAGATAAAGTATAATGAAAAGATTGTCTTTCATTTTATGATATTTGGTCATCAGTGACTGTCGCCATTGTCTAGTTTTTTGTTTGACCTATTGACTTACTTTGACTTATTGCCGTTCGCTTCATAATCCACAGACTGGGATGCCTCGGCTTTTTCTTTTATTTTGTTTGTGAATTCTGTCTCTCCGTATCCTCTGCCCGTTTGGGGGAATAAATAAGATTGTTGAATAAGAACACCTATAATTATAAATTCTAGCTTTGAAATTCCTTTTACCACCTTTTTCAAGGTTTAAAAATGATGTCTGTGGTAATTTGAGGGCAGCAGCTTTGGTGACACCTACTTCTGTTTCTTATCTTTTAGTCAGAGCTACTATCTTTGGAGATGATATTTTTCCCCTTGTAAATCATCTCTCTGTGAAATGTCTGTGAGTATGAGGCATGGTATGTCTTTGCTCTTGAAATCATTTCTCGATGAAAATGTCTCTGGCAGGGTCAAAGCTTATCTTCTGCTCTGTGAATTTATCTATCATCTTGCTTTCCTATTTGGCGCCTCTATGATCCTTGTTTTTCATAGTGATCTAAAACCACCACTTTCTTCAGTGCTTTGTTTTGCGAAAAACTGCGCTACTAATTTGTAGGGTTTTCCCTGTTATCATTTGCTAGTCTTAATTCCGTCTGTTTTACCATTTTCTTGTGCGATGAGGTCTGCTCTTGTTTGTTGGAGACATCTCTGTGTAAAATGTGTATGAGAAATGACCTTATGAAACAAACAAGTGTGTGTTAATGTGTACATTTTTATAAACTGTATAATAATATCACTATCATAGTAGTGGTTTTGATACAGCTCTGATGCCTCTAGCTTCTTAGATAACTAAAATAGTGAGGCAGTCCAAAGCAATCAAGATAACCAGTCAAACATTTCATTGTCCCATAAATGATGGACTGAAAAGAGCTAAACAGAATCTTGAACATTGGCTAATCAGGACTCAGAGTAAGTTGATCTTGTTAGGGCTACTTGAAGGCAGGGAAGCAGTTTTTGATCAGATAAACTGGAAATCGATTTCACCTCTAATTCTTTAGTATAGTGAATGTAACTAAACCAGTATATAAATTTTTGGATCATTGTTAATAATTTTTGTTTCCTTTGTTGGTTTCCCTTTTAAGGATTTTGTTTTCATCATCCCTTCTTAATTTTTTTTTGTTGGGTTTTTCTATTGATGATTTGATTGTTATGATTCACATTAGAAATTCTGCGAGAATGTTCATAGGTCGTAACAGTTTTAGCTCTGCCAGGATTTATTCTCTTGGACCAAGTTTTCCTGCAGTTTTCATATCTTGTTTCATCACTAATGCAACTTATCTCTGATGATAATGATTCCAATTGCCATAATTTCTCCAATCAATTCTGCAGCTTATATTTTTACTACCAACCTATTCCTCATCACTTTGCTCTAAATTTACCTCAGTTAGCCAGCATTTTATTAATTTTTCTTTGCTTTTTTTTTTGTGTGTGTGTTTGTTTGTTTTATTTTGGGTTTGGCCCCAGGCCTTTTACACCCAGTTGTCTCATAGCTGGGTTGTAAAGCCAAAGGGGCGACATAAAACTTCATTG
>JBCIKM010196649.1:0-12825 GCA_039654465.1 Melibe viridis | reverse complement strand
AGAGAGAGAGAGAGAGAGAGAGAGAGAGAGAGAGAGAGAGAGAGAGAGAGAGAGAGAGAGAGAGAGAGAGAACCTACCTGAACTGTTTTTGTCTTGGTCCCAGAGCTCAACGATCAGAGTGTAGGCTCTCTGTCAAAGGCAAAAGAGAGAGAGAGAGAGAGGATATTATAATATTTAGTTGTATAATAAATACATTACGATGCAGATCAACAGTAACCCCATATTTTTTCACAGCACATAATTCCATATTTTTGAAAGTGAAAGACCGTAGACGCAATCAGATGACGGTGACAACACTTCGGCACTGGTGCTGCTAAAAATTCAGGAATTATTCAATTTCTTGAAATGCACTTTCTTTGTGTGTATGTGTGTGTGTGTGTGTGGGGGGGGGGGGGTATTACCTGTGTGTCACCTTCAGGAAACACAGGGGGAAGTTGAAAGATCAAATCCCACATCAATGACATCTGCTGGTACACAGACTCGAATTTCCAAACTCGTTACTGGGTTCCAAATCATGACATAAACCAAACGGATACGTGCGCAAAAGACATTTAATTCAATTCAATTCAATTCAAACTTAAGTATAAAACGAACTCGTGTGCGCGAGACGAGCCAAACTTTCTTGCGCGCCAGCCACGAAATTGATTTCACCTCCACCTCCACCTTTGACAGCATAGTGCAAAGTTTGCAGCTCACAACAACAAATGGTCGCTTTGCTGCAAGACTGGTGTAAGTCAGACAGTTTCATGTTTTATGTTCTACGTGCAAATTACAGGCGTCTGGCAGGCAGGCAAGAGATGAAGGATTCTGTAAATCATAAACTGTTTTATGAAACGGAAATGGATTAGTGTCACGTTTTATCAGCGCATCTTTATTTATTTATTTTTTCCACCACTCGCTTTTCTGAATGACAGAAAATTATCTGCACTCATCTTCGAATCAAGAAGATATGCATGGCTGACACAGTGGCGTATCTGATATAAAACCGCTATAAAAAGTTCAAATGTATCACCGGTTTTTTAATTCAACATGTCATGGCATGGGGTTGCAGAGTCGCCAAAGCGTGCAATTTGAATTTGTGAGTGTTTGTGTGTGTGTGTGTGTGTGTGTGTGTGTGTGTGTGTGTGTGTGTGTGTGTGTGTGTGTGTGCATGTTTGTGTGTGTGCATGTGTGTGTGTGTGTGTGTGTGTGTGTGTGGGCGACAAATGATGTTGCGGAAATGTGTGATCTATTATTGACGACCCTTTACATCCTTTTACATTCGTGTCTTGTTATATCGGAGAGATGTGGACGTCTTATTTCTTATATGACAAAAAGTGAAACACATAGAAGATCATTTTTGCCATCTTGTGTACGATTTTTTCAACGTGTGTGTGTTTGTGTGTGTGTGTGTGTGTGTGTGTGTGTGTGTGTGTGTGTGTTTGTGTGTGTGTGTGTGTGTGCTAAGTTTAAGCCCGTCTTTGGTTTGGCTTGAGCTCTTTGGGAGTGACGGGTGGAGTTTTTAAAGCGATAAGCAAAACTCCCAAAACCATCTGTTTTACTTGAGTACTTTCTCTTTGCCCAGTTACTTCCCCCGCTTTTCCGGTATCTTAGCTGGGCTGCATTGATGAGTGCCAATATGCACGAAACAGTATTGTCTGCAGTTGCTATTTTATACATATATATATATATATATATATATATATATATATACTGGAATTAGTTATAGACAATATAATTACCAGCTTTATCCTTCGGAATATTGCCGATGAAATTTCTCAATTCCACAGCATTCATGGTGGTCTGTATTTCAACTTTTAGAGTCCATAAAACTGGGCGTTATAATACCACCACCACCACCACCACCACCACTACCACCACAGCGGCGGCAGTTTAATGCGGTTCTTCACCCGGTAGAACGCACCTAACACCTGCCGTATTTCACATCCACAAACAATAAAGGGAATTATTGAATGCTATTCCACATTTTACAACATTTACCTGCCCATCCTCAGGGGGACCTCTGAGCTTTACATCCATCTCTGATTGCTGTAACTGTAACAACACCCCTACCTCACGAACACCAGTACCTTCAATACGATTAACACCACAGCCAACTCCACCACCACCTCCACAATCATAACCATCACAACCACCACCACCACAACGACAACAACAACAACGACAACAACAACAACAACAGCAGCAGTAGAGCAGCAACAGCATAAGAAACAGGAGATGTTACTGATTGGTTCTATCGTTAATATGAAAGCTACTGGCAGAGAAGGGAGGGAGAGAGACAAAAAGATAGATAGATAGAGAGAGAGAGAGAGAGAGAGAGAGAGAGAGAGAGAGAGAGCGAGGGGGAGGGGGGAGGAGAAAGGTGGAACGGGTGGATAAAATTTTGAAAAATGCGTCGGAGAAAAGGTGGAGAGAAATAAGATAAATATTATAGCTGCTCCCATGCAGGGCAAATACCAATAAATATCTTGAAAAAAAACGTTGTTAAATTCAGATTGGTGAGAGAGCCAAGCTGGTGACACAAAGCATTCACACTGTCATTCAGTCTGCCATTATCACGTTTAGAAAAAAAAAAAAGTTACCAGGAAATTTCTTTAGCAGCCGCCAGGATAAATATAATATAATACAGGAAATAATAAAGGTTTTTTTTTTTTCTCTTCTTATCTTTCTAGTTTTCATCGAGAATAATTTTTAGATATTATTTTTATCCCGCATCAAAGCATCCAGCCTGCAGCCCGCTGATGGGGCGCTGGTTAATGGATCTACCAGTGCCAGGCACAAACCGTTACCCATTCATTCATTGCCCGTCATCTGTTGAGCGAGCAAAATATTATCCATCTTTCTGGAGTGTGGATTCTTTCATTTGGATTAGTTAGTGGATCTTGGATTATATATATCAATATATCTCTATGATAAATATTTACTCCATCCCTCGTGATCAGCGACTCCCGACAGTAACCCCCCCCCCCCCTCCCCTGTGAGTCTCCTTGCACCGGCATTTCTATAACATCTAGACTAGATATCTGCACCTCGAGAGCTCAAAGGCCTTTCTATAACATCTAGACAAGATATCTGCACCTCGAGAGCTCAAATGCCTTTCTATGACATCTAGACTAGATATCTGCTCCTCGAGAGCTCAAAGGCCTTTCTTTAACATCAAGACTAGATATCTGCACCTCGAGAGCTCAAAAGCCTTTCTATAACATCTAGACTAGATATCTGCACCTCGAGAGCTCAAATGCCTTTCTATAACATCTAGACTAGATATCTGCACCTCGAGAGCTCAAAAGCCTTTCTTTAACATCTAGATTAGATATCTGCACCTCGAGAGCTCAAAAGCCTTTCTATAACATCTAGACTAGATATCTGCACCTCAAGAGCTCAAAGGCCTTTCTATAACATCTAGACTAGATATCTGCATCTCGAGAGCTCAAAGGCCTTTCTTTTACATCTAGACTAGATATCTGCACCACGAGAGCTCAAAGGCCTTTCTATAACATCTAGACTAGATATCTGCACCTCGAGAGCTCAAAGGCCTTTCTTTTACATCTGGACTAGATATATGCACCTCGAGAGCTCAAATGCCTTTCTATAACATCTAGACTAGATATCTGCACCACGAGAGCTCAAAGGCCTTTCTATAACATCTAGACTAGATATCTGCACTTCGAGAGCTCAAAGGCCTTTCTATAACATCTAGACTAGATATCTGCACCACGAGAGCTCAAATGCCTTTCTATAACATCTAGACTAGATATCTGCACCTCGAGAGCTCAAAGGCCTTTCTATAACATCTAGACTAGCTATCTGCACCTCGAGAGCTCAAAGGCCTTTCTATAACATCTAGACTAGATATCTGCATGCACCTCGAGAGCTCAAAGGCCTTTCTATAACATCTGGACTAGATATCTGCACCTCGAGAGCCCAAAGCGTAGCTTGTTGTAGGTTACAGTGTGCACGGGAGGTCTACTGGAAGCAATGTACCTGGAATGAACACCATCAGAGAAACAAACACGAACGGTAGAAGGGAAAGAACAAGAGAGGAGGCCGTGGGTAACCTCCTTTCCTGCAGAGTGGGAGTGAAGTGCAAATAAATATTATATCAAATTAGATATAGAATTTTTACATCGCGCTTATCCACGGTCACCACCATGCTATAGTGCTTTACAACACCCTATCCCTGGCATACAACATACTACATGGTACACGTATAACACATTATAATACTATGACGATACACGCAGCCTGTTAGGCGGGTTACAATAATTAGGAAGGAGAGACAATGTTGTCTACACTACAGACAGGGGTTACCTCCGAGCTTTACATCAATCTGTGATAGGATGAGGTAGGTAAGTAAGGACACATTGCGATGGCACGTGCAGGCAGGCATCAAACCTGCCGTCTTCAGCACAGAAGGTCTGCCGCCTCACCCACGCACCACCCGGGCTGCCTGTTGTCTTTGGTCAGAAGGGAATTCCCCCTAAACGGTCTCAAGTGGGTCTCAGGTTTTCAAGTGACAACTTCCTTCATTCTACTATCTGTGTATTTTCTGGCTTCTGCGGTGCACGCTTCAGTGAGGGGGAGGCTGCTCTATGCCTGTTTCTGTGCCCTACCCTCGGCATCAACAGCCTTGAAGGACTCGTAGGAATAAGAAACAATGTAGTGTAATGTAATGGTTAGCACACTGGACCGGCAATCCAGAGATCCGTGGTTCGAGTCCCAGCCGCGGAGGTCGATTTTTTTAGACAATTTATTTTTCTGTATTTTTCTGTATTTATTTGCCTTTCTCTATGGCTTTGTCTTGTTCTCCTCTCGAAACCGTATTCATACAATTACTATTTTCACATTCGTTGATTATAACATAGTTTTTGAGCGCTCTGAGTTTGGGCTTTTTTTTTTCACGCACCTGATACGTATAGGATCTTATTCCTGTTTCATGTTTTGACATCAATTTACAATAGATGAAGAAGATAAGGTATGTTCTTTTTGTCTACTTGTTTAACAACATATCAATCTTCACTGCCTCTTGCAACAAGACACTGATATCTACTACATTCTGCTCTTAGCTAACTCTTGGCCATAGCAATGAAATGTATGCTACAATTATGACACGCATATATATAGACATATATTACAACTTGAAATATCAAGATTCAAGTGTTTAACATGTTTAACTCAAGCTTTTGTCCTCTTCACCAATGATAGAACATCCATTTCGTGGTCTCTCCATTCTGTATTTATTTAGTTTTGGCAGAGGAACATCGCTCTGACGAAATAAAATACAGCACACTCACTTGGTTTTAGATGTGTATTAGATATTGCCGAGAAGATGGTTACTTTGTGAGTAGTATCTCGACCAGGAACTTTTAGTAGAGAAGCTAGACTACCTGATATGTTCTTAGTTTGGGGTACATATGTGAACATTGAGAGTTTTCAAATAATTTCTAGGAATATGTCTGTAATGAAAAGCCAAAGAATATGTGTATGTTTTTTTTAAAGCAAGTTTTTACTTTGGTTATGTTTCATTATATGGTTTGAACCTCAGTAAGAACAAAATCTGATGTACATTGTGTTTTCCTCAAGGCAGTAGAACTCTATCCCTTCTAGTGTGTAAAACTAGTCTTTGATAAAGGAAAATTGAAGACTATTTCATTAATTTTGCAGTCTCAATTAGTAGGAGGATTAAATCACTTAGTGGCTTATGTACCTTCAGGTGTTTCATCG
The DNA here is from genome assembly GCA_039654465.1 of Melibe viridis. Taxonomy (NCBI): domain Eukaryota; kingdom Metazoa; phylum Mollusca; class Gastropoda; order Nudibranchia; family Dendronotidae; genus Melibe; species Melibe viridis. Next base: position 7,101 of record JBCIKM010196649.1, on the reverse strand, counting down.
TTTTTTTTCCCCTGTGAAATCTTTTGCCATCTGACTGTGACTGTAATCGTTGCTTCTTAAAATGTCCTGCAGGTGGACCCTCCCAGCACCAGCCCCCCCAGCCAGGCCCACACAATCACCACCAGGCCCAGCCACCCCCACCTTCTCCCCAGAGCCCCCCACCCTCTACACAAGGAGAAGGGAAAATCCAGAGAGGAAAGGGTAGAGGCAGAGGACGTGGGAGAGGCAGAGGAGGAGGAGGAGGAGGCCCAGGTGGAGTTGGAGGAGGAGGGTCAGGTGATAAATCCCCCAGACCTCGTACCTGGTCAGGTGGAGATGACCGGTTTGTGGAGTGTCAAAAAGAAATGCTTGTGGTCAAGTTTGAGAATACAGCAGGTGATAACACGGTGGAGGTTGAGTACGAAAATGGTGCCCCCATGTCTCCAACACCGTCTTCCAAATCATCTGGGTCCACGCCAGGCCGAGGCCCCACAGGCCGCACCCCAAACCAGACAGGAAACTATAGGGCTAAGGGGGCTAAACCTCAGAATTCCAAGCAGGAGAAATATTCCAAAGGAGGCAGAATTGGGAGTGGTCGAATTTCAGGACAGTTCCAGCATACGCAGGAACCCCACTCCCACCCTGATCAGTTTGTTGATGCTGATCGAGATGGGACTGTCGTCAACCACCGCCATTCCTACGACGGCTCTCAGGGTCGGACCTCTTCTTTCTCTCACAGCCATGGCGACAGTGAAGAATGGGAGGACTGCACTGAATCCTCTGGGGCGCCGGATGAAGAAGACCCGATGGATGGCAGCCAGTACCTCCACCTGGAATGCCAGCTGAATCCTGAGGCACCAGAGTTTCTGCCATCCTCCCCAGACTTCCTGAAGACACCCCCAGGCCATGTTAAAGTACTGAACTGGCAAGGCGCAACATCCAACCACCGCTCCTCACCCCGTTCCAACTCCAACCTGAGCCAGACCTCTCACTCCTCCCAGTCACCACGGCACCGAGACTCAGGAGGCTCCAATCACCAGTCTCCAATCTCTTCTCCGGGTTCCTCCGCTTCGACCCGTGCCAGGAGGCGTAGAGAGGAACAGGATACAATGCCAGAACCCGATGCCCCCATGCCTCCCCCATTTCTACTTCAGGACCATGGAGGAGAAAAGTTGAAAAATGGAGATGTCAGCCTTGCAGATGATGAGGAAGAAGATGAAGAAGAAGAAGATAGATTTGAAGATTCTGTAGAGATTCCACCTGAAGAAAAGAATGGAAAGGTATGTAGGATCAGGCAATAGCTAAACAATCTTTTTCAAAAAATTCTTGTCATACCACTCACTGCTGGTAAAATTTGTTGTTCTTAAGATAATGGTGTTCTAACAAACACAATCCATTCTGAAATACAGCGCAGGGAATGTGAGAATTGTTTTGGTGGTGGAAGTGTAATGAGGTTTTTACTGTAAACACTCAACACTATCATAGGCCATCTAGCAAGTATACCTAGTCCAACTACTGGTGCTGAGAGTTTTATTAGAAGAGGAAGTAGGATAAGGAAATTAGTGTTATCGTTGGTGATCAGAGCTGCCAGCAGTTTACAATAAGATGGTTATTGGGATGATGCCAATCAAGAATAGGCCAGAGAGCAAGAGAGAGTTCTTGAGGCCAAGCTTAAAAACCACATTTTTGAGTAAGAGGTTTCAGTTGGTAACAATTATAAGTATCAGTTTTATGGTAATGTTCATTAACTGGATACAAATTATTTCAGGAGTATTGGAGAATGCTGCAGGATTAAAGGGTTATGGGATCGTGATTTATATGCAGTATACGTGGGGTTTTTTTCTTGTAAGCTGTTGTCCAATGAAATAATGAAAATTACTTAAATCTTAGTGTGCATATTTATTTAATTATGTTCTGTGCAGTGTGCTTACTATCTCTGCCTAATCTCTTCTATTTAATTTTATGCTTTCAGGAGTTTGAAGATTCTACTGAGGTTCCTGATAGCAAAGAGCAAACAACCCAGGAGGAAGATGTCCCAATCACTCCTAAGGAGAAGTGTGTATCTGATGATGAGGGGACAACCCTTCATCCCGAGCCCTCCAGTGTGGAGCCCACAGACAATGGTCTGAACCTCCCTTGTGCTGACAAGCACTCTGTATCTACAGGTAGGAGTGATAGTAAGAGTGATGGACCGGAGCCTGAGGATAAATCCCCAGATCTTGCGGACGATCCTCTCGAGGCAGACCCCACCAAAGACAACACAGATGCCAATCTTAAAAATGTAAAAGGCTCAGAAGAAAAATCTGATGATCCCAAAGATATGGTACCCACTGATACTTCAGAGTCAAAGATAGACTCTCAAACTACTGAGTCTGAAACAGGCTCCCTAAAAGTAGAGTCAAAGATAGATTCTACACCCACAGAGTCTCAAACAGACTCTGAACCCCCCGAGTCTAACACAGACTCAAAACCCACAGAGTCTAACGAGGACTCCCAACCCACTGCTGAACATTCTGCTGATTCTTAATATGCCACAGGTGAGACATTTTAGTTTTTTAACCAGTTCAAAAACATCTTTTGCCTAACTGTGATAAACCAGATTGTTTTGTTTTTTTCATTTGACAGTGGTATATTTGTCCTCACTGTGTGTGTGTGTGTGTGTGTGCACGTGCCTGTGTGTTTATATATTTGTTGAAGTACCATGCCAGATGATGCCCAAACATCGATTAAAATACCATGTGCCCAAAGCTATCCATCAATTTCATTGTCATAATCTGTGAGTCTGATTAAAGACTCAAGCTCATGTTCTACCCAAGGCTACCATTAATTGAGAAACTGTAGATTCCATTCATAATTGTATTTGCTCCTGCAAGCCCTCTAAGAATTACTTGGCCTTATCCTTTTACATCATGCATTTGCTTACTTTTTGTCAAATCACAGACAACTACCAGGGAGTCTAAAATGAGCTCTAAAAAATTTATTCAAGTGACATAGAAGTCACTGGTTCTGATTTTTTTTTTTCTATCCTGAGTTTATGCATAATCTTGCCATTTGCTTCCTTAAAAAAAAGGACCCCAATAAAATGAAATTAAATTCATGTGAGGGAGAATTGTCTCAGTTGTTAAGTCAGTAGAGATGTTGGAATTCTTAGATCCCTGTTTTCCTCTGGATTGCCTTCCAGAAATGAATGTCAAATACACGCCGAAACCTTTCTTGCCAAGATACAAGTAGTCATTGAAGAGTTAGTGTCCATGAAATAAAGAATTATGCGTTTTGAAAAACAAAAAGGATAATATATTGCACTCTCTGCAGTGACAATCCTCACAACAATTCATCTTATCCCTTCTCTTTTTTCTGTTGCTCACAGTGCCCTCAAGAAGGACTAGTCTTGGGACGTGGACAATCCACTACAGTTGCCAGACATCCTTTGGAGAGCTCTGTGGTTCTTATCTGCCGATATGCCAGGCAGTTTTCGACGCACTATTGAATAAATAATCTCATTTACAGGCATACCAGTTATACTAGCTGTGTGTATGCTACATCCACATGTTGATTCCATCAGCGTACATAGCCAATATATCTGTCTGTATCTGTGCAAATGATCTATATTACTGCTTCACGTTATAAATACTATCGATTGTATGGCAAGGTATTTAGGTAAATTGTGTTACTCTATATACAACCTTTGCCCTATTTAGCCCAAGATTGATACCTGTATATTTACCTCTATTTTGAAATTTTCCCTCAGGAGCCAGTTTTGCCTATCTTGATATTGAGTCAAATTAGTTGCCCGATTTTACTGTTGACGATGCTGAATAAGTCTTACAAAGTATATCTTCTACAGTTACCAGCTTGAGAGAAATCATGTTGATTTGGCCACTAATATTTTCACTGTCAAGTGTTTGTTATCATCCAGCTTCTGTAGATGCCAGATAGCAAATGGGAAGCTTAAATTTCAGCAATCAGAAAGAAAACTTCTTGAAAGTATTTTCATGAACTACACTTATTGTGCTTTGTAAATGAAGGGATTTTCTTGATTTACTAAGATATTTATAAAGTGAGAGTTCCAGGAAATGCATAAACCAGGCGCTATCAGCCATATCTGCCTCTAATTTTACTTATCAAGTGATGAGTTGGTGTAACAAGTAAACCTATAAGTATAAAGTGGTTCCCTAACAATGAAAACTCAATATAGCCTTGAAAATCTGATTAAACACACTGGGTCTCTCGTTATCTATCAATGTCACACCAATGTATATAAAACTGGCTCTCTACAGGCAAAATGCTTCTGTAAGCCACATTTTGGCCTACTACTACTATACTAGAATATCGTATAAGGTACAAAACACCAGGACTGTATAATGAATGTCTTCCACCAAATACCACCTTCCTTAAGGTTGGTACAGGGCTCTTCCCTGTTTCCTCTGGAATCAATGCTAACTACCAAATAAATTCATGTCCTATTGTTGGTATGTGTGTAGGTTTGTGTATCTGCATAAGAGTGTGAAAGTCCATTATAATAAAGTGTGTTCGTGTGTTGTGAGTTTCTATGTGTACTTAGCCCAAATTTGAAAGCTCATATCTCTCTTATACCTATCTACACCTCTATTTACTACACATGTGTATATACACTGCATAAAAACCCTTCTTCCCCTTCCTTTCTTTTCATGGACAAATGTGCAATAAATGTGGCTATTCTCGAGTGGAAGGTTACTCATGCTGTCTGTAATTACTGCAGCTTCTTGTATTATCAGATACTTCTGGTTCATAGATTTCGGGTAATTGAGATTTTATATCAAGGTTGATGTAGTTTTTTTTTAACGCATCCTATTCCCAGGTTTGTACAGGGGCAATGCTTGTTTATTCTTTTTTTATATAACTTTACTAGACCAACATTTATTAAGTAACAAAGATTTTATTTGGTTTTATGGGAAAGATTTTTTAAAGTTTCTTAGCTGAGCGTATATTGTATGTTTCATGAATAGTTTTACGTTACCACTTTGCTATATATCATGGATATAAGCTTTGTATCTGGGTTTTTATATCTCTTAAATTTTATGGTGTCTTTCCTATCAATTTTGTTTCAGTTTTTCCCCTTGATGATTATCTCAATAGAGATGTTTGGAGGAAGGGAGGGGGGTGGATGCAGCCAGACTAGCAGAAAAGAAGGGCAAGGGTCTGGGAGTGTCGGATATTTTGGTACAGACAAGGGTCAATTGCAAGTTCGACAAAGTTCTCTGTATACATTTATGTCGGCACATACAACTGAGGAAAGGTTGTAGATGGGTGGGGTGGGGGTGGGAAGGCAATGCGAATATTGAACAATTTTGCCACTATCTGTGCACAATTAGGGTTAGTAGAATGACTTTGCCATTTACTAATCTACAGAAAACAGTTGAATATTTCTTATGATTACTTTGTGATCCCTTGGCACGTCAATGACATTGCTGCACTGTAAAGGTTGTGGTCCTTGCTTTCTCTCCTGTGTTTGTACATTTTCGAGTGTCATCAACATTTAGGTAGGTGGCAAGGTGTGCTGTGATAGGGTATGTTCATACTCATACTGGTAATGTGTTAACATGGGGTTTCATGAGGGGGTGTGTCTGTGTACATGTGCGTGTGTGTTTGTGTGTGATAGTGAGTGTGTTGCTGCTAGCTTCTCTCGAATAAATTTATTATTAAAGGCTATAAGTATTGGAACTATTGTTTCTTTTCGTTGTTTCGTGTATGTGGTGAGAACCTCTGATACTCTCCTCCAGAGTTGTGCTGGAAATGACTTTTGGATGATGAATGGATATATGGATGGATGTATCTACATCAGGTTATACGTGCTCAAAAAGTACTGCTGGAAACTTTGGGGGAGGGGGAGGTCGTTCTTCAGATTGCCCACTTAAAATGACAGTGAAGTTACTTTAACTGGGTTGCTTTTCTTATGTTTGACTGTGTTTATTAGTTATTGATCTATTATTTTTTTTTGTAAACCAATTTCCCAGTCCTCATAACACCCTTCAGGACTGACTGGTTGAGCAGACTGTTGTGAGTAGATGCTCGCCTTGATACCATGAGAGAGAAATCACCTGTTGGAGGAAGAGACGAATTCAGGGATTATCAGACAGGATCATAGCAGGGTGCCATTTTTAATTATGTGTATCCAACTCCATGCACTGTAGTGCTGAGATTGGGAGAGATCCATTAACCAATGAATAAATAAATAAAGTAGTGTATAGTCCGTTCCATCAAAAAACAAACAAACCCCCCCCCCCCCCCCCCCCCCAAAACAGCGTTTTTTACAAATAACTTTTATGTCCATGAATGCTTTGTTTTGAAAGTTATCATGCGGCTCTAAGTCATTTTGACTTAACTTGATTCCAAATTTGAGCAATATTCGTTCAGTTTTTTACCTGGTTTCTTCTTTTTCTTTGCATTTTACACAGGAAGAGGCTTGATGTAGTAGCATGTTTATGGGTTAAAATAATGGCGTCAAAATAGTTTTTCCGTCAATATAAACTATGAACCCACAAAATAGTGATGTGTGTTTAGATTTACTGACAGTATTTAAAAATGCCGCTTGAGGAAAGTTGAGAGAAATTGTCTGTTTTTTAGTATGTAGAGCACCTGTTTAGACACAACAGATCTGATTGAAAATTTATCTCAGCATCATGGGCAATGCAAATTTTAAAATGATGTGCTTTGTGGGTTGTTGTTTTTTTTCAGTGGAACGGACTACAGTAGTAGTTGAGGGATTCTTCCCTATGCATGGTTTCAGAATGGCCTAATGATCTAGCAGTCTGACTCGACCAAGTGGTTGTTGGTACATAACAGTGCCAGTCTCTGTTGCAGCATAGGTAGTGTTTGTGATAAGCACCTCTGATTTCAAAACAAATCTATCCAGACTGAACTTTGAATTTTCCCCGACTTGTCTTCAGTGTACCCACTCATACTTATACTCATAGATGGGTAGGGGAACATGGGGGTAAAAGTCATAGGGACAAGAAGTCACAATGGCAATACCGAAAAATGCAACTTTTCCAAACAGTGCAAAGGCATTTTAGGCACATTTGACTTCTGTCTGAGTGGTTGAACATAAACTTTGTCTTCAACGATGTGGGGGGGGGGGGGGGG
>JBCIKM010196540.1:0-12826 GCA_039654465.1 Melibe viridis | reverse complement strand
CTTACTTTCCTCTGGGCTCCTCTTTGACCCTCGTGTGTCGTGGGGCCCTAAAACCTCCAATAAACAAACAAACAAACGCTGTCTTTTTTACTTACTTAAAGTGAGACCAACTAACTGCATTTCTAGTCATGTAGCGTGCGGTAGGCAGGTGTCCCCGGTGGGCACTTCTACTTATTTTTTCACTTTTACACTGAAGCTATCGTCTTACTTTTTCCCCTTTTCTGTGATGTCCTGTTTATGTTGTCTTGTTTGCAACTCAGTGGTCATCCCTTATTTCTTCATACCTTTTGATACATGACTGCAGGGTCATAAGTTAAACAGAGCAGGCGGTTGGTGGGTGTCCCTGGTGGGCACTTATATACTACTGTTTCTTATCTTTTACACTGAATCTATCATCTTACTTTTTCCCCTTTTCTGTAATGTCCTATCTTTGTTGTCTTGTTTGCAATTCAGTGGTTATCCCTTATTCCATGCCTTTTTGTACATAGCTGCAGGATCACAAGTTAAACCCCCGTGGGGTGACAGGGATTATAATAGGTCCCCTGCGCATCGGCAGGAGGTGAAAGCCCTCCAAAGGCAGCTGGTGGTTGGTGGGAGTCACTGGTGGGCTCTTCTACTTCTGTTTCTTTTCTTTTACACTGATGCTATTGTTTTACTTGTTCCCCTTTTTCTGTGATGTCCTGTTTTTGTTGTCTTGTTTGCAACTCAATGCTCATCCCTTTTGATACATGACTGCAGGGTCACAAGTTAAACGAACAAAAAATAACTGCATTTAGTGTCTTTATTAAAAGTAAATGATATTTCTTGGCAGTGATTAGAGTTATGGCAGTTTTTATAAATGACGTCATGGGCGGTTGGTGGGTGTCACTGCTGGGCACTTCTGCTTCTGTTCCATTTCTTTCGTACTTCAGCTATTATCTTACTTTGTCCCCTTTTTCTTTTGCATCCTGTTTTTGTTGTCTTGTCTGGGTTCAGTCGTCATCCCCTATTTGGTACATGACCACAGGGTCACAAGTTAAATGTACTGAGTACTTTAATAAACAAAGGGGGTGTAAAGATCTTGCATCTTCCTGAACCATTATGCTGTTATGGGTGATTGCTTATTTTTGTTAGGAGTAGGAGAGATGATATCTTTTTGTCCCTGTAACTCATCTCTCTGTGGTATTGATATGTCTCAAGAGATGATTTATTTTTTAGTGTAAATCATCTCTCTGCTGTTTGTGGTTTGATCTGTTCCCTCTATCATTCTATCATCTTAATTTCCTCTGGGTTCCTCTATGGCCCTTGTGTGATGTGGGGCCCTAAAACAACCAATAAACATACTAAATGTCGTCCATAGGTAGCATGCACAAACTACTATGAAAATTTACAGAAAGGAAGACAAACTTACCACATTTGGAATCTTAAAAAATCAATTATGTTGATGGCCGTAAGTAGAGTTATGGCCGTGATCTCCAACCTACTCTTAATGTCGTCCTTGCATGCCATGCTGAAAAATGGCATTTAAAATGTGTGATGACATTCAAAATATTGTCTTAAAGAAAAGCTCTGATGCAATTTTATTTTTTGTATTTTTTTTTCGATTCAGGAAAGTTGAGATGTGTGGAAGGGCTTTTCAACGTCAAATGAGAAAAAGAATTTTCTTTTGAATCAGGGCGATTCCTGAGGAAAAATTTCACAATGTCATCACACATTTATAACGTTATATTTTGGCATGCTACACAAGGATGATAATTAGAATAACTGCCATAACTCTAATCGCTGCCAATCAAAATGATTGATAAAAAAGAGTCAGATTTTAATTTCATCAACAGTTAACATAAAGAAAAAAAAAAGGTAACATCAATCTTTTCAAAATTTTAATAAAAATATTTTTACTTCAATGACATCACATACCTAGTAGACTATAGCTTGATCCAATTTTTCTCATTATGACCTAAGTCACTCCTCTCTGTTGATACTTGCATTGAATTTTCAGCAACTTCCATACCTTTTATCCTGACTTCATATGAAATTCATTTCATAACAAAACTGAATACTCCCAACCCCTCCCCTCAGCAATACTTTCAACACAAAGAGAAAAGCAATTTGAGGTCAAAGCAAAAATAGTTTTATCAAAATTGCAATTAGAAGAATAAATGAAAATAAAATAAATAATGATAATAAAATATGTTTTTTTATAAAATTGATTTTTGTTTATTTATGTCATATAATAAAAGAATAAGCCTTATCAACACCTTCTCTGGCAAACCAAGAAAGACTGCTGGGGGGGGGGGGGGGGATGCAACTTTGCAATACTATCTTTCTTTACAACAGGTCTTATAAGGAGAACTAAATTATGTGACTAGAGAACTGTGTAGAACCAAATACTCTGCAGGATCAGAAAATTCTACATTACATCTGCTCAATGCACTGAAATTAAAACTCTCTGGCAAATGTGAGATACAAGATATATCTAAACCTTGTTTGAGGTCTTAATAGATTTGAATTTTAATGTGTGTTGAAAACAACAAATTTTAACCACTATGCAAAATCTAGACAAATATTTCTTCTGTAACATTCTCTTTCTAGGTTGGTCAAAAAAAAAAAAAAAAAGAGGCAAACATCAAATCTCTGCACAAGGTGTTATTTACAGCTTAAGAAATTATAAAGTCCATCCATGTCAGACCTTTGCACATCAATTTCAGAATGGTTGTTTCCATAACAAAAAAACAGGATTTTATAGAGGGGATATTTTTTCCACACCACTTCCAGTGGCGCTGTTAAAACGCAACGACGCTTGATTTTACATCTGAGTCATTTGCTACACTTTTTAATTTTGATATCTGGATAATATAGTGATGGTCTTCCACAAGTATACAATTTTCATACCCCACTACAATATTGTTGAGAAAGGAATGAACTTACTAAGCAATATTTTACTTAGTGCACATTAATTTTTTATATATTTAATTGTCTTTACACAGTGTGTTTTTCTTACCTTGTATTAATTTTAACTTTTGTTTCCATAAATGACAACGGATGTAAAACACTTCTAAAATGCCTGAAAAAGGACAATAAAGATTTATTACTTACTCACATACTTTATGTTTTCAGAGTAAAAGTCTCTTGCACAATAGCAGGCGTGAAAGATAAAGCAAATGCCTTTTCAGTGGCTATTCTAAATAATTTGCGAATGAAAGCAAAATGCCTGACTAAACAACATATCATTTTCCATATATAGTAACGTATGGTATCAGCAATGCTCAGCTGTTTGTACTTTCCAGACATGGCCTCCAGAGAAAGGCTGGATATCACAGGCAGAGAGATCAGAGTGAGGGACTCAGAGTGACGAAATGCTTGGAGAACTGCACTGGTCATCAGGTGAAACTCTGGAGACGGCTTTTGTAAATTTTCACACACAATACTTTCAATATCTTTACAAAAGTGGTAGGCCTGGGAAGAACCATTTGCGCAAATATTATAACGCTTTTTAATGCCTAACATATGGCCCACCCCATACCAAAAATACACATAATCATCCAGTTCCAATTCAGAACATTTAATCCCAAGTCTGTTTGAATACATCAAAATAGACCCCATAAAACCACTTTGTACGACTCCCATATCGTACTGTGACAGAAACTCTTTACCATTGTTACTCCCTTGACTCTCTTTCATTCGTTGCGCTACATCCTGGTGAAGTTTTCGGACAAACAGAATTGACTTGTTTGCCTCTGAACCTTGTAGCCAGATGTTGCCATAGTGCCAGACAGCGACATGTCGAAATGTACTGAGGTATCTTTTAAAAGCTTTCTTCGGAGTATCAGACTTCTCTGTGAAAACAAGAGCCTGAAGAAGACTTGGCAAGCTCATTCCAATGATGAGAGAGAAAAACATCCCGATACTGCAGCTGAAGATGTGCTCTCTGAAGAAATGGCGGCCTCTGTCAAACTTGGCAAAATCAAAGTCAGCCGGGGGAATAGGCTGTTCCCCGGAATCTCCCTCAAGAAAATCACCATCCTTTAAATCCTGAAGGGCAAGTAATCTTTGCTTACAGTCTGAACTCATGATGTCTTCGCCCTAAGTGATTCTCTCTCTGGGTTTACAACATCCTTGCCACTGTGTTCCTGGTTAGATAAGATAAAAAGTTGTCAGAATCGAAGCCTTCTCTCTCTCCAAAACAAGAAAAAACAATATGGTTATGACATTATAAGTTCAAGAAATGTTCTCCCCTCAAATTAAAAGAATATTGTCAGATTATTTAAACAGATGAATTTAGACAATAAGACGGTTGCCTATAGTGAGACTATTCTGATTGTTAGTGCATTACTTGACCTGAGAGCTACTTTTGATAATATTGTTGTCACTGCCACAGATGAGAACAATATTTGTGGCATTGGCAAACTGTGCAATTTGCTGCAGTCAAATAACAGGGATAACCAATTAAATACATTTTGCTGTTTCATGTTTGGTGTGTGTATCATATGCAAGTCTGCTGAGCAAATCATTCACTCACTTTCTCTTAAAAAACTAACCTTTACCCCTAACAACGTCACTGATGGCCACAACCTGTGGACAGGCTTATAATTATAAAATCCTATTACCACTTCGTTAAATCAGGTCAGTTTTTGTTGCAGTTTGCAAGGCGATTTAACAAAAAAGAAATTGGTTTTCATGTTGGCCTATAGTTAACACGGGGCTTACACATTCCACCTGCTTTTTACCTCCATTTAGAACAGATGTTCTAGTTTGAAGAAGTATGGAATCTGTGGGTATTCTGAAAAGAAATTAACACTTCTCAATAGCTCAAAAACTGCAAGGCCGAATCTCATTAACAGATCTAATTAAAGCTTGAATCATCACCTCAAAGATGAAATCTTAATTTTTTTAGTGTTTGTACCAAGTTTTTGGATGCAGCCAAATCAAGGATGCACCAATTGGTGCATGCTGTTGATGAAAAGTAAAAGTAAAAGAATACATTTATAATGCACCTTTTGCCGAGGTTCAAGGTGCTTCACAATACCATATCCCTGGCAGACAAAGCACATAAAACATATATGACAGTACAAGTTGCCTGTTAGGTGAATTACAAATTTTTGGGATAGAAAGACAACATTATTTACAACCAGGGGAACTTCTGAGCTTTACATACATCTTCAATAGGATGAGGTAAGTTTGATAAAGTGCTTTACCCAAGGACACAGCTTGATGGCACCGGCAAGGATTGAACCCATGCTCTTCCGCGTGGAAGTCCAAAGCCTTACCAGTTGAGGCACCATGCATATGTAGGAATTAATTTGGAAATTTGCCCAGCCAGCAGCCTTGCAGCCCATTCTCTTTTATTTCCAACTGTTCAGGGTTCTTTAATAAGTACATGGGACCTCAAAGTTTATTGTCCATCTCTGATAGGACTAGAGACTCAATCCCACCAACTAAGCACCAGGAAGACGCTTCTGAACAGAAAAATGGTCTGTCATTTTGTTCTTTTCATGTGACTCAAACCCACAGCTTTTTAGTTTTAGAGATACCTGTACCTATATCTACTAGGGACTAACTACTGACCAGAAATTGACTGGAAAAAATGTTGCCATTCATGGGACTAAAACCTGGGACCTTTCAATTGAGAGTCGACCACCATATGGTGTCTGGACCAAATAATCCACATGATAAATGGAGGTGATTCGCTTTTCTCCCATGTAAAACTTAAATTAATAACTTCATTATCATTTTGACAAAGTATTTCTTTTGAAATAATCATCTTTTCTATGAAGAAAGGAATAAAGAGAGACTAGATTCAATTTTGGATTTACAAAGGGCTCTGCAGAGCCTATGAAAATTGACACAGAACACCTTGCGTTTACTAACTTGTGTGGGGTCCAGTTTTGTCCTGCCAAGGGATTGCTCATTTTCAATGTCATATGTGTGTTATGCTGCTGCTGCTGTTATGCTGTCTTTTTTCTTTTTTCTTTTAACATCTTGTTGAGAGTTTTTAAAAATATCATGAGTGGAATTTTTGCTTATTTCAAGATATAGTTGAGCATGGGGTCCATCCAGGGCTAACATTTTTAAAATTAAAGAAAAAATGCATCAATGTGTGCAAAATCTGATTGTGTAGATATAAGTATGTCATTTGCACTGAGTCCATTGTGTATCCTCTATGTATAAATATTGGTTTAACTTGACTGCTTTGATGTCATTCCCCATATTATCCAGTAGCTTTTTCTCAGGTTGACCGTCTGTTCATTTGTAACGAGTAGGACTGAGAGACGGCAGTAGAAGAGGAACGGTGTGTACCACAGGTTGAGTTTAATTCAGTTGAATTTGGGGCCAAGCAGGTGGCATCTTGCCCTGAGTAGCAGGCATAATTTTGCACAATGGTCTGCAATTGACTCTGAAACTCTAATTTTTTGTGGAGAGGGATGAGTGCTACATGAGGAAGCAAAGTTTTGAAGAACATCAAATCAGTGTCTTCATGATTGGAATTTTTATACGGTGTATTGTAATGGTAGTTGTACAAATACGACATGTTTTGTTCTTCTGAATCAAGCTGTCTTTTTTTATAAAAGTTTTTACGGCTTCTTTTCCTTTTAGTAGTTCGGTGAACAGGTTGAGTAAAACTGTCATCCGGATCTTCCTCATGCTTCCACCCCTGCTCCCCCACCTCTTCAAGAAGTTTGTGTCTTTGGTCAGACAAGTGGTTGGCATTCTCCTGGTCACTCTGTTGAAGTTGCATCGTTTGTAGATTGGACAAGTCCTCATCAGTTTGGTCAGTCTCCACAGGAGTCACACTTAAAAACGATTTATACGGCAGTGAAGGGGTTCGAGGAGTGACTATGTCTTTCAGGAACATGAGGTGCTGGAAGTAATGCCAATTGGACGGTGGGTAACCTTCTTTGCCTGAGTTCTGTATTTGCATTGACCATTTGCCATATTCCACACTGAATTTGTCCCTTAAGTATTTCCACTTTTTCCGCACTTGCACCTCTGGAAGGAAAAAAATCAAACAAGAAGATGGTGATGAGTAACATTGTAGCAGCCAATTGATCATCCTTGTGGGCCTCATAATTGCACATTCATAGTGATTATTGCTTAATGAACTTAAGATGCTTTGATAACTTTTAGTAAAGTTGCAAACTCAATGTTGTAGATCACCCTCTTAAATAGTAAAAGTAAAAGTTAACATATCCCTATTCTATTAGGTAATTTGCCTTCAAGATTTGTCAGAAGGTCAATTTGCTTTCAAGCTAGTTGCCGAGTTCATCCCTCAAGAAACACAACTGCATGTGCTGGATTCAGAGCCCCCACTGATTTAAGGATTTTGCTGTTTTGCCAAGCTGTGCTCTTGCTCTGTTCAGTGTTACTGTTACGCATTTGCTCCTTGGGAGCTTGGTTCCATAAAGCAGTTCATCCTTGGGGTCCTGTATAGCCTCATTAGTATGGCTGTCCAACTCCTTCCACGAGAAGAGTCTGAAAGTAGCTGCATGATTGGGGTGAATGCTTTCCTCTGTCATGATGCTCTTCCTTGACTAAAGTCTTCCTCTTCTTGGAATCTATTTATAAAGTGGGTGCCTTGGGTCTGTTTCCTGTTTGTGTTTGTGGACTTTTGATGAAGTGGCTCTGCGGATATGAGGTGGTGCAATATCAGCCAGGCACTACAGTGTAGGTTTGTGACTGCCATAGGTTTCAGGTTCCCTGTGATGAGGCAGCAGGTGTTGGGTAGCTCATGGTCCATCTTTCTGGCATGGCATGACCTTGCCCAGACTGGTGAGGTATATTCTAATGAGGAGTAGCATAGAGCTAGTGCTGTCGTTCTGACTGTTTTGGGGGTCTGCTCCCCATTTGTTATTTGCCAGCATCCTCAAGAGGTTGTTTCTTGTGGTCACTTTTGCTCAAACCTTCTTTATGTGTTGAGAGAAGGACAGTGTGTGATCTAAGGTTACACTTTCATTCAACAAATATTTGTGATGCTCACAAAATGCTTTTCTCTTAAAAGTCTCTGACAAGTGTTTCAGGAGATAAAAATGATAATTTTAATGATAATGTCAACATCTCTTTAGTACTTCTGTTCACATATAATGGGTTGATTTCATATTTGAAAACTAAACAATTGTAGACAGTTCTTAAATTTAAAAAGTAATGCATTACTTTCACATCTCAATATATAATCAAATAAACTCTAATGTATCTGATTAAAAGCAGCGATAAACTTTTCCCACTAACCGTCACTGTTCATTTCCTGTGCAATTTCTTTCCAGTACTGGTCAGTAGCATTCCAGTCAGCATACATTTTGTGACTCTTGTCCCATATTAGAGATCGTTTACGGATTGCAGCAATCAAACTGTTAACGTCCATGATTGACAGCTGGCCCTATATTTGAATGAGGTCAGGAATGACAACACACACAAACATCCTCTTTGTAAGAAATCTGTTCTTAAAAACAGTCATACATCTTTATCCTGAAGCATACTTTAATCTACAGGGAGAAAATCAATAGCCTTTTAAAGTGTACCCAAATATCAGAATTTTAAGTAATCCTCCCTTTTTCTACAGTCTGCCACTAAATGCAGTCACCTGATGCCTCCCCCCCCCCCCCCCCCCCCCCCCCCCCCCCCCCCTCTAAGGTTTGCATTATTTAAACACTAAGGGGCATAAAAATTTGTACCTTATCTATTTTTTTAAAATTCTTCAAGTCCCACAAATTGTCCAACATAAAATGATACTACCTGCCCTTTTGTATTTTCCCAGGAAAAGAGGCAGAATGTGAGGCTCAGCAAGCACCATATTGTAGGTACCTTGGTGGGGAAACCAAAGCCTCAGCCTTGTTAGTGTCTCGCCTTGAAAAGGAGAGTAAGGTGAGGGAAGTATAAAATGTAATTTTTGGAAATGAACTTTCACTTATAACCATAGATTTTGTTTGATGAATCCTGGATTATGATTATCAAAATTATTATAATCTTTGTACACTAGTGTTAAGAATCCAAATAATGTGCTCTATTATGATTTAACTGCTCAAAATTTTGATTTTATATTATTATTATTATTATTATTTGTCCATATGTCTACATTATTTAAAACAAAGATAAACTTTGCAATGTGATGAAGTGGGCCACACCATAACAATGACCGGACTCTTCTTAAAGCACTCACAGTCAGGGTGCTCTTTTGCTGCATTTTTAAAGTCCCATAGTAGTATGTAAATAATAAGAAAACTACTGTTTTCCATTCCTTTCATTGCAGGGATTTTCAATGGGTCAAGTACAAGCAAATCAGATCTATCCTGATTTAACTGGAATGCCAATGAGCTTATCTCCCCATTTGCGTTTTGGGAGTCTGTCAATTAGGAAATTGTACTGGGCATTGCGAGATACCTTTGCGAAGGTAAGGATTTAGTTCTACCCGAGTAACCAGTCCTTATCTGTATACTTTTTACATGAGAGAATTATTAACTACTTTCATTCTTGTAGCTGTAGATTTATATACTAACGAACAAAGATGTTTTTTAAATATTTTATAGTCCTTCAACCATTTGTTTTCAATTATTTTCATAATATAGCATGACAATTGATCACTTGTAAAGCAGGAAGCACTTGCTGCTTTACATTGATGAGTTCAATCTTTGTGACTTGATTTTTAGCTGTATATTTGGTTAAACGCAGGTGCTCCTCAAACAGAGAATTCTGCTTTAAATCACATAGGTAATTAATTTCTGAAAAGCTCATATGGAAAGAAAGATTCAGAACGACTCTCAAAATCAGACTGCCAGACTTCTTCAATGGCGAAGATATGACTCCACTTTTCATTACAAGTTGTTCTCTCTTAAGATGATTGCTTTGTATTGTCAGAAGAAGATAATTGGCATTTCCTAACGTGGGGAAAAACGAACATGATATCCTATGCTGTTAAAAAGTTATGCTTTAAGCATTGTAAATCATCTCTCTGTGGTGTCAATATGTGTGTTTTGAGAGGTGATATTTATTTTTCAGTGTGAAGCATCTCTCTGCTTTTTGTAATTGATCTGTGCTCTGTGAACTAGTTCTATCATCTTACTTTCACCTTTGACCCTCGTGTGTCATGGGGCCCTAAAACCACCAATAAACAAACTACAGTTTATGCTTGATCATGGCAAAATTCGCAGGGTTGTGATCGTCATTGAAGGTCTTAAGTGAAAAGGGATAAATGTAAAGGTCGTTCTGTTGTTATCACTAATATTAATCTGTCAACTGAAAGCAACCCATGAGTTTTCATTTTGAAATCTTTTTTTATATTTTCATTACAGCTTTATCCAGGATCATCTATCCCTCTGTCTGTGACAAGTCAGCTCATTTGGAGGGAGTATTTTTACTGCATGTCAGTCAACAATCCCAACTACAACCGCATGACTGAAAATCCAATCTGCCTCAACATTGAATGGTACGACGATGATGCAAAGTTGGAAAAATGGAGACAGGTAGGTAACTACTGCTTAATCACTTAGTCTGCAGATTTGTAAATTGTGTTGTTTTTTTAATCATGTTTAAGACTGTGAATGACTTCTTTCTTAAAAATTATTATTATTAATTTCAAGTAGATTAATGAATACGTTTATTCGTGGAAACAAGGCAAAGCCTGAGAGAAAGATAAAGGAATATTGAAAATAGCTTTTATCCTAAAAAGTTAGTCATCATAACTAGAGGATCTCTGAATGGTTGGTCTAATCTGTTACCATTAAACAACCATAATTACCCAATCCATTAGATAATGGATCTCTTTTAAATGAAAAACAAAAACATCTCTATAAATACTGATTCACTTGACTAATATGCATTTTGATAGCAGGTAATAGCTCATTTTTCATCTATGTTTCAAATCAACATTATCTGAGCTATCTCTATTCTTTGTGGCCATTTCCATTAAGTTCAAGGGACATTTTCATCCTCAATTTTTGCCCATTTCAGTTTGTCCCCAGACTTTGTAATAGTATAATGAAATTCAACACCGTTGTGATGTCAAAAAGGGTCTGAATAAGTTATTTTTTTTCTTGAGAAAGGAATCAGTACCTTTGAAATATGAAGTGTGTGTCTGTATCTTCACAGAAGGGTTCTGTCTGTAAATAAATATATATTTGATAGCACAGGCTCAATGCTGCCCATATACTTACATTGTCAATTCTCTTAATAAAATCTTTATTGCCAGTAAAACAAAAACAGTGCCACTTTTCACTAGCCTGAAAGGGTTACATATAATATTTTTATACACACTGGAATTATAAGCTGTAACTTCCATCTCCTGCAAAAGTGAAGAACGTCCCAAATAAATTGTAGAGTTTGTGTCTGAAAATGTCTTCTTTTTTTATTTCTCAGGGTAAAACTGGCTACCCTTGGATTGATGCCTGTATGAGGCAACTGGTACAAGAAGGATGGATTCACCAAGTATGTCGTCACGCAGTTGCCTGTTTCCTTACCAGAGGGGACCTGTGGATTGATTGGCAGAAAGGTTTGAAGGTGATGCAGTTGAATACTTTACTCTGAGGTGACAAGTGCATATAATGTATACACTTGAGGGTATGAGTCAATCCTCTTGGCATGAGCAAACAATTCACAAACATTTCCTCGGAAACTGAATCTTTTTTACTTTATATATTGCCCTAAAGGAAAAAGGCCTGCCTCAATGAGCACTGTTTTCTTTTTTTAAATCACACCTCTGTCTTTTTCTCGATTTTGTTGAATATGAATGAATGCAACGGTGATTTTGTGACTGACTGAAGTCTTCACTTATCAAAACATCTACCCACTCAGTACTGATGGAATAATAATATTTTTAAATGTAATCTCACCGTGACATTGAAGTAATACTTTTAAAAGGCTCTTGCGTGAAATCAGTGCTTGCTGCTCCTCCCAGGTTTTCTTGTGCTGCCACACATCATATTGTTTTAGTGCACTGTTCCCTAATGAGTAGAAATACTTCTGTTTTAGGTCTTTGATCATTATCTCTTGGATGCTGACTGGTCTGTTTGTGCTGGAAACTGGATGTGGGTATCCAGCTCTGCTTTTGAGAAGGTCTTACAGTGTCCTCGCTGCATATGTCCGGTCCGATATGGGAAAAGAATGGATCCAACAGGGGCTTATGTCAGGTAATCAATTTGTTGTTTTTTTTCATCTTACTAATGTTTTGACAAAATTTTCATTAAGCTAAAACAAATGTTGTAAGCTATCACAAGGGGAGTGGTTCTGAAAAGTGATGCAACTGTCAAGGAATGTGTGTGGTTTAGTCGTATTGTAATCTGCCCTAAGTTGTTGCGTTTTTTGGGGTTTTTTTTTTAAAGTTATATTAGCTCAGATATTTTTTGTATTGTTTCTAACATGGCCAAGTAACAATTGGAATCATTTTGTCTCATTGACTAAATACAGTGGAACCCTCAATTAAAGACTTGTCTGGGCTGGGTTCGAAGGTTGTGGATATTTTGGGGTTTCTAAGATGTAAGGAGAAGGGGATGTGATTAGACTCAAGATTCCAATTGCAGACCACTGATAATTATCAGAAATGTCACAACCACATCAGAGTGCTTATAACCACTGATGTCAAAGGTCTCATATGTAATTCTTTTGATCTACTCTGTGTATGTTTTCATTTTTAATTATGCTCAAATGCCAAATTTTCTCTCTGGAATTTATCTGAGCTTGGGATCAGACCAGCTTGAGTACATTTTTATCAATACAATTGAACACATATCCACAAGAAAAAAATTAGTTTTTTTATTTTGTTTTTATATTGCTTTTAATTTCTTTTGACTGATTAACTACCAGCCAAAATACTGACTCAGCCCACAGCAAAAATAGGGAAATTATATTTTTCTGCACTGGGCTT
>JBCIKM010196429.1:0-12827 GCA_039654465.1 Melibe viridis | reverse complement strand
AGCTCCCAGAGGCCCACCAAGACAAAACTTGCTCTTGGTGTGTCTAAATTATGCCCGCATCGACAGTAATACTCAGTCCCACTGAGTCAGTCGATATTATTGAAGAGGAAAAAAGGCGGTGTAAGTTATTTTATTGTAACTGTCTTTTGATGTAAATAATTTGCTTGTCAATTGTATGTTTGTAACATAAATATGTGAAAAAAGAAAAAAGAAATTCAACCTCTACTTCAAACACATTTTTATCATCGAGTTCACTATTTAACAAAATTTCACACCTTTTCACTTCTAAACCTCTGTGGCAGCCTCATTGTACGCTTATTGCCAGCCATTTTATATAATATTGTAAAGTGAAACTGAAACAGCGCTCAGCCCTGTCCAGATCGCACTCCTCACAGCTTTCCAAAAAATCGATATAATTTTACTAAAAACACACGGAAAATGACCAAAACTTCGATCAAAATGGTTCATGTGAAAGATAATTCCATTGAAAACAATAATAACATGGATTTTAGCAAGGAAATGTTGGATTGGATTCTTCAAAGGAATCTACAATTTGATTGACGATGGCTCCATTGATGTGTCTGACAGTGGGCATGGCTAGATACAGACCGTACGTTCTTGTGAGCAGAATGAGTTAATTGATGGCACTTTGCCCACAAAAAGGAAGCTGTATGAAAGAAAAGGAAACCAAAATGTTTGAAATGTCTTAAAATCCCTTGTGACCTGTTGTCCTGATTTGAATTTTCAGTGCATCAATGAAACTTGACACCTTCTTGATATCCTGACTCATGAGGATATTATCAAAACCCTAAAAATCCCATGTTAAGTGCCGGTAAAAAAAAATAAAAAATTTCCTGTCAATTTATAACACTTTCATTTCATAGTCATAGTCAACCAATATAATGACCTTTACAAAAGGAATAGTTCTTGAATAAAAGGATCCATTGATAATACAATAATTTTAAAGATGTATATTTAAATATACCAGGATTTGAGATCAAAACAGTGGGAAATATTGATACCCATCTCCAAGTCTAGGTGTTTTTCAATTATATGAAACAAAACTAAGTTAGGCTGGATGACCCTGGGTTTGCTTTCATTAGCTTGTTTGCAAACCATAATCACTTACAAGTAAAATTTAGTGCCCTATGATCATGCTACGTCCAGGTTATGGAAGGAAACATATATCAAAAGCAAAACATTTTTATGATTAAAAGCAACTCTCTGGCCATTAACTCTTTAACGGGTGTCACCGTCCGATGGATCCTCCTGTAAGGGGGATTGGACGGTGGGAGAGTCTGATGGCGTCGATCGTCTGTCATAGAAATAAGACCAGTCAGTGTTAAAAATACATTGATTACAAAGGTCATGTCTGATTTTTTAACATCACTGACTTGTATTCAAATCAAAACCAAAATATTTGCAGCTTTTGTGCGTCTTTGTATGAGTTTTTTTTTCTATAACTTTGAACCTTTTGTGTGAGTTTCGATTTCCTGAGATACTAGAAGGCTTGAAATTTTGAATTTGAGCGATTGCGGACAATTTGAGTGTGTTTCTAACTTCTATCGAATGACTGTAAAGTGTTTTGTGATACAAAACTCAATACTAAAAGTGAATAGTGAGTTGTGTTCTTGAAAATAATTATTTTTGTTTATTTTTTCCTTTTATTATCCACTTCTCAACAAAATAATTTTTGACCCATACATTTAATTTAAAGTTCATCCAATTCATCTTTCAGACGTTTTTATTCCCTTTCAAATGGTATACAATATGATAAATTTCATAGGCATAGGACACGAGTCGTAATAACAATTATCATGAAGGTACCCTCACTTCGCTGAGGAGCTGGAGAGAAATTTCCCGGAAAATCAGAAAAAAATCCCCCCTCCCCCCCGTTAAAGAATTAAATAGCTAGGATTAAGCTCCTAGTCCAATTTGGAGATGAGTCATAAACTCAAAAATCCAATCGGTAAGCAGAGCACAACAATAAAACCCTTCCACGTGGAATAAAGAAAAATAATTGGCTGCAAAGCAACTGTCCAGACAAATTTCAAATGAATTCATATCACTTAGCTCACAGAAATCTTCAAGTCTATGGAGATTTGACATAAAGAAAAGAACTGGAAGAGGAAAACTTCTGAGACAATGTTGCTGCAAGGAACATGTCAGATTTTGTGTGGGAGTCATCAAGTTAACAATTGTTGTACCACGTTTTTCTCATTGAACGAACCGATTTTATCATGTTTGGAAAACAGAAATAATTCATACTTAATTCAAAAGATAAAGTAACAACGGGATTACAATTCTTCAAGTTACAATTAGTTACCTACCTGTAATATGGCAAAGCCAGATCTCAAAATTATGTCCTCAATCTCTTCAGCTTGCTCCAAGGCGTCTGGTTTGATGATAGCTAAAGTCCTCTCGACATAGATGTGTGGATTTTCCATGGACACTTCTGCATCTTCTCCTCCAGCCATTTTGTATTTATTTATTTCAGACCCTTGCAAAATTGTTTAAATACTTTTGAAAAAAGTCAGGCTACTATAATGATCCAGCCTTTAGAGTTGCCATGCGACGTTTATTTACTTCCCGTTCAAAATCTCGTTCTAGGTGTTATCACCAGCGAGATGTTTACAAAAGATGGCGGCTCCAAATGAGCTACAGCTCTGGACATGAATTTTATTGTCGGGCTGGCGTATATATGCAATAATGATTAAAGTTTAGGGAAATACAACATCCTTGAAATGGAGTTGGTATGTGTGTCATTAATTTTCTTGAGTGAATGTCTATAACTTGTATATTTTCCACTCTTAGGCCTTGAAGTTTTACTTTTTTTCTCGCCCAGTTGCCAAATTTAATAGCAAGTTGATATAAATTCTATGTACTGGCTAAATGAGTGAAGCTGTTTGTTTACATTTCATAGCAGTCTTTCATTATTTTACATTGCGTCGAAGGCAACATCATGGATATTCCTCTGTATGCAATAAGCTCCACATACCTTTCTGACTGTTTGCTAAGCTACATTGGCCTGCCTGCCTGCTATTGCTTGGTCCATGGGATCCATGGTCTTTTTTGCTCTTTGGCCTTTTTATCAACCATCCACCAGATTTTTTAAAAAATGTAGACGTGGGCGGACAGTGAAACTTTATCTACTATTTTCAGCTTTTGATATTTGATGAACAACACCTTGTGGTTGAAAAAAAATATTATGCTTATCCTTCTTTCTGATTGCTTTAGGGTCTAGTTTAGGAGCCTTTCATATTTCAAGGAAACTTGTTATGATCATCATAATATTCATAATATTCATTATCCATTTTGCTTATTTTTCTCACAGGGACAGAGCAAGAAAGTAACTAGTAAGTCTTTAGATAATTACGTAATTTAACAGTTGATAGTTTCCAAACACATTACTTACTTACTCCTGTGGCTCCAGTTGGGACATAGACCATCAACAATTGCTCTCCACTGCGCTCTGTCTGTGCTCATTCTACGTAAGGCCCATCTTGTGGGTATTTACGGTCTTTCAAAGCTTAGAGTGAAATAAAAACAATGAAAATGAGCATCTTGATGGTTAGTTGTTTTTATCAAAAGTACCTTACTGTATCTACTGCGATTTTAAGGAATTCAACTATTGGAATCTAAATAACATTTGAGTTTTGTTTGGTGACAGTCAAAATAATATAAAAAAATGTATTGTTGAAGTTACCTTTTTATAACCTGTGAAGATGAAACCTAACAATTCTATTCTTTCCAGAAAAAGAGAATGATGATTTGGATGACATACTTGGGGATCTACTTGCAGATGGTGGGTTATTTTTTCGAGCTTCCAATAGTGTCTTCAAACCCATAGGGTAGTTTGAAATAATACAAGCTAATTAAAAAAGAATACGCCAAAACCATCACAAGATGTGTCAAAAATTAAAACATTACAAATTTCCAGCATGAATACATAAAGTTTTGTTTCATGTTTTACAAATGAGCAATCTAGCCATTTCCGGTAGTGTGGACAACATTTAGTCAATATGAGAATTCCTCCCACATTGACTTCAGTTTGCCACTTTCACCGTCCACTGTGATGATTGAAGCTGTTGGTTGATCTTGCAAGTGGTCAATACATACTGTCAGGAAGTGTGTCCCCACACAAAAAAGTCACACGTAATGAGGTTTTGGGAACTGGCTGCCTAGCACAGAGAGCAAGGTCTTTAGAACTTCTCCTCCAAATCCATTACAGAGGCGTTTTTTAATTTTGACTGATCTCACTTAAATCAATGGTAATCAAAAGTTTAACTAACAACAGCAGTGAATTTGACACCCAGTAAAACTTAGATCGTTACTCTATCAAATTACCAAATAACCACTGATTCAGTCCATCAAAATGTTATAGACCTGAAAAAATGCATAATGATTTTGCTGTATTCTTTTTGAATCACCCTGTATATGATATGGTTTACTTTCTAGTACCTATACATATTATTAATGATTAAAAGGTGGCTTGCTTTTGAATGTAGTATTTTTTATTTTACCAGCTTTTGAGGTTCAGTTGGCTCAATTGTGCTGATTTTATTTCCAATCTCTCACCATGTACCTGTGTGAACTTCCTACGAGGTGCCTCTAAATCGGTTCTTTATGACCATTAGTTGTTAATAAGCATACTCTCCTGCAATCATTGTTAATTCACCCATTGAACCATTTATTAGTCTTTTATTCTTCTCATTTCCATCAATCAGACTCCCCTTCAAAGAAGAAGCCGAGTAGAAATGTAAGTCCTTTTCTTTGAGTTAAAGACAGTAGTTAATTTACCTTACTTTAGGCCTGTTGATTTTACTTATCAAATGAAGCTAGTGTGAAGGGCAATATGTTTAGTCCAAATAATTACTTTGAAACATCTATAACGTATTCCACTGGTAAATGATTTTGAAGTCTTTTGTTCGATAGCTCATGTTTGAAATATTTTATTTTGTTTTCTTTTGTTTTTTTTCTTCTGACTCAGCAAAGTCCTGCAAGGCAAAGACCCAGTGATAGACGAGGGGCCCAAGCAGGGTGAGCTAACACTTTGATACGGTATTTTCCCTCTTTTGTCAGTAATGACATCATCAATTAATTGCTTTCTTTAGTTATTGGATGGTTGCTATGTCATTTAAAAGAAGATGGACCACTTTTTGAAAATATAAATTCTGTAAATTTGGCACTTATTACCGGCACTTTTTTTTATAGCATGTATTAAGATTATGAGCACTATTCCTTTTCTTTTTTCTTTTTCATTTTCAGCAAAAAAGACTTAACTTTATTTTTTTTTTTTTCTGAAATGTTTTTTTTTCTCAAAAAGTCACTTGTCTCAAAACTGCCCACTGGAGTAAGGGGGGTGGGGTGATTAGAGTTGGAGGGCTTAGCATATAGAGAAGATGCAGTACTACAGCTTTTGTATTATACAATGCGTCATTCCTGGGGTTCCCTGCTGTAGAGACGATGATGCGTCTTGTCTTTGACTTGGAGGATGATACAGCTTCTGTCCCAAGTGGAAGCTTTGAGTTTGTCAGGGTTGAATGTGAGATGGACAATAAAACTGAGCTCTTATCTTTGAAACAAACTATAACAATTAATTTAACAACTTTACCCATCACTGTTGGAGGCAAAGATCTACATCAGGTAAATCTAATATACATCCCCCACACCTATATAACTGAAATATTAGACTTACGATTGCAAATAAACTCAATGTTTTCCTCATCATATCTTATTTTTTTGTTTTGTTTATATTAAAAGCTTATCACAGAGTATGCTATGTGGTTTTGCATTCTCCATTTCTCAGATGTTGTCTCTATTTTTGCTATGTGAATACTTTCAGGGTGAAAGATGACCAGTTCTACAGTTCTCTGGCTGCCCTTGCGGACAGTGATGGGGCTTCAGACGTGTCAGAGGCGGATGTTGGCAAAATGGCTGTAAATCTTGGGGTATGTGGAGAAAAGGATAGAAAAAAAATTAGTAAATTTTATTATAAGCGTCTGCAGCAAATGACATTTTCCAGGTTTTTTGGTATCAGTTTTGTAAAAAAAAAACCCGTCTGTCTACTTTTATTTCAGGTGTTCATTAAATTTCTTTTTTCAAAAAATCTATGGGAAGGAGGTAAAATAATTTAAAACAGGATTGATAAAAACGGCTTGCTCTCTTTATGGGGAAAAAAAAATTGAAAACATCTGAGCTATTTTGATTCTCAGCTCCTATTGTTGTGAAGCTTTATTTTTTCTTTTCCACATCAAAATAATGTAAAGATTTTGATGATAAATATACCACATTCACATCTCTGAATGTAAAAATCATAGTTTGGATCCACTGATCATGAAATGCTGACCAAAAAAAATTTCTTCAGGGTCTGGATGATATGGATGCGGATTTATTTGGAGGCAGCCTCAAGCATAAAAGCAGCACTGGCCGATCATCCAGCAAACCTACCACCCCAAGATCTACCACTCCAAGGTCCAGAAATGGAGGGCAGGGGACAAAGTCGTCTCCCAAAAGAGGACAGGTACGAGCAGCCCATATCATTCTATTTACTCAGGCTCAGTCGGTAAGACTTTTGACTGCCATGTTGAAGGTTGTTTGTTCGATGATCAATGGTTGGTATGACTTGGTCATATCAACACTCTATTTACACAGGATATGTTGGTAAGGGCTCAAAATTTTATGCTGTAAGGTGTAGGTTCAATTCCCACATATGGTTGATATGTCTAGTGTCCTAGTGACAGTCAATGCATTTACATTTGCTCAGTTGGTAAGAAACCTCAGACCTCTCAGAAATGTGTTGTTTAAACAGTGCCGATCCTACTGCAGTACTGCTTCTGACACTTGAGTTTTCTGTCTTCCCTAGCGCGAGAGGCTTTCGGGAAAATAATAATCCCAATATATGAAAGTCTCTTGAGAAAACAATCCCTGTGTATGAAAGTACGGGGAACTTTACTTAATTCATTTTAATTTGAGGAAATTTCCTGTTGTTTCTTTCAAAGCCTAGTCGGCCAAGTGACTTTTTTGTCATGTACTTTATAAGTGCAACCATTTGGCAATGTGATAGGATTGCAAATTTTTGTGAAATATTCTCTTCAAGTCCTTTAATATCGTTTAATCCATCTCTCCTCTACTATCACTTTTTTGTTTGTCTTGAATTTAGATCAGAATAAAAAAGCAAAAACAACTATGTCATAAATTTTGAGGCAAAGAGAAAGTTTTTGTTTTTATTAAATAAATGTATTGAAGAAAGGTCATGCTATTGTTTATTATTTTTTGTTTGGTAGTAAACATAGTGGAGCTTAATAATATGTCATTCTTTAAGTTCATGATTCTTTGAATTTTGCTGCTGGCATTTGTGCTACAAACACATCATGTTAAAGGTTTTTTTTCACTCTGCCCAATCCTTTTTCCTTATAGTCTCCATCTCGAGGTGGAGGTGACACGCCGACCAGCCCACCTGGCAGTGCCCGGGGCGGCAGCCTGAAACGGAAGCCTGTCAAACCTCCGTCTCCCTCCACAACTGCTCCTGCAGCCTCCCCCGTGGCACACCCTGAACAGAAACCTGGGTCTGCCCCTGGCAAACTGTCAGGTATAACACTATCAATGATTATTTGCTCTTGAAAATCCTACAATACAGGCTGTTCCAAAAGTCCCTTCTGCATTTCAATCCCTCATATCTCCTGATCCATTTATGTTGACAGGATGAAACTGGTACTGGAGAAAAAAGCACTTTCAAGTAAGCTCATGTTTAATTGACAAGAGAAAAAGTTTTATCTTCTTACCATTAATGGTTCAGGAAATATGAGAAAGTGAAATGTTATACAGTCCAGGAAAATCAGTCACAAGTCTCAAAATATAAAATTTTTAGCTGTGCTACTGACTGAAAGGATGAAAATATACAGAATATTATGCATTTTATTTCTTGGAATTATCTAAGACTAACAGCACTTAAGGTATGGGTGATTTAGTTTGATGAGGTGTGGGTAACCGAAACAGAGAAAAGTGGCTACAAAGATCAGGCTGAGATTTTACCCAATTTCGGCTAAGACAGACTGATAAAAAAGTACTCATTAAAAAAGGTACATCAGAATTGTTATTGTTCTATTTCTTCTCTCATATGGATTTCAGATTTAATATTTAACTGATTTTCTTAGTATTCAGCTTCTGTCTAACATAAAGGATAACACTTTGACTCCATTATCGTCAACAGAACAAAGTCTACTCGATATCCTTTGGTGTTATAGCACCCCCAAATCAGCAGTGAACTTCAAACATTGCAACTGTTCTAACAATTTATGCCAGAGATTTTATCAGCTAACTTCTTGTCATTGTAGCTTTTTATGAAATTTTTCTACACAGAGTATATTTTCCAGATGGATTGTATCTTATCTTATCTTATCTCAAGTAAGCCATTGTGAGTTGCAACAAAACAGTAAATCTAGCTAAATTTGCTATAATAACTAAATTAAATTGTTAAGAGATTGAATTACGTTTCTAAAATTTTATGAAGATGTATATTAAGTACAAAAGACTCAGGTCTTATGGAAAGCTCAAAATAATTAAAAGCAAGATTTTGTGGCTTTGTAGAAATATAATCCTGTTAGTTCTTTTCCTTTTGTCATTGCCATAGTAGACATAACAATATGGTAGAATATGATTTTTTTATTTTTTAAGTTTTTACAGAGAAAAACGTCTTGCTGAACATTGAAAAGTGTGTACCATTTTTTATGCATTGCTGAGTATTTTACCTTGCCACAGTTAACAGGGAAAAAACTGATGAGCTGTCCTCATTGTTTATAGAGGGGAAAACTTGAAGTGGATACTCCTGCTTCCATGGAACAAGCAAACTAAAAAATAATGTTTCAGAGACGATACCCTCTGTGCCTTGTGGTTTTTTGATACTTGACCTAAAGACAGTGTCTATTGTGTGAAGTGTATTTGTAAAACAATTTTATCGTCCTGTGGACAGTAAAACCTGTCATGGTTTACTTCCAGTTTCATTTTCAAATTTGATCTTTGAATATAAAGGAAGTGAAGCAACGTGTATTAAATGTACTGGTAACATGCAAAAAGATGTCAATCATTAAATGGGCTAATGGTATTGAACTATTTGTCCCATAAAGATATCAGTAAAGCAAGTGAAAATTTGAAACCTGGTCAGGTGTCGTCCCAAAGACCTGAGACAGCTCCCAAAGCCAAGAACAAGTATGATTTTGGAGGTAATGTTTATAACACCTGACTGCTTTTAAGAGGTTACTCTTTGATAAGTTCCTTGGAAGAGTGTTCCTATTATTTTACACGAGGACCTGAAAGCAAACAATGAGGAGGGAGAGAAATTCAGTAAAAGACTCAGTTAAACTTATTTCTCTTCAATTTTTGCCAAATTTGAAAAAATGTGGGCTCAGATGGTTATGTCAGAAATAAAATCCTACCAGTCCTTGCCT
Source organism: Melibe viridis (assembly GCA_039654465.1). Lineage (NCBI taxonomy): Eukaryota > Metazoa > Mollusca > Gastropoda > Nudibranchia > Dendronotidae > Melibe > Melibe viridis. The sequence continues at coordinate 3,381 of JBCIKM010196429.1, read as the reverse complement.
TTTGTGATTATCACACTAGGATAAAATTTTTCTCCATGTGTGGAGGGTAGTGTCAGGTTAAAGAAGAATTACTAAAGCTTTTCTAAAGCAGGGGATTTCTTTTCAATGGAAGAATATGGTAAGAGTTAAAAAAAAAATCTTAAAGGGTGGCATTGAATAAAGAATTTCTTTCTTTCTACTGATGATTAATTTGGATAAAAAACTGGAAAAAATCCATTATTTTGTGATGAACATTAGTTGTGAATTTTGTGATTTTCAAAAGTTAAGGCAATTCCATTGCTTCAACAGTGAGACACTTTTTTGGCATTCCCAATGTTTTTATATTTATGTGTTACATCCAGACTTTGATCCTGATGATCCTCTGGCTGGTGTGCTGTCTGATGATGACATAGATGACATCTCAGAGAGTGATCGTCCTAGATCCGCCACCAGGAAGCCATCACAGACTGCTAATACTGTCACTGATAAAATAGAGGCGGCAGATAAGAACCCTGTACTAGGTAAGTAGTTATTACGCTGCCTTTCTGTCTTGCACACTTAATGATCCAGTAGCTTAGTTGGTGAGGTGTTTGACCCACATGCCAAAGGGCGTAGGTTTGAACCCATCCAGGGCTATCATGGTTTATCATGGACAACATGGGTAATTTCTGTTGGCATCGAGTGTAAGCTTGATGAATAATTTTTTCTTTTCATGCTTGCCTAAGCCGTGGCACTTTGGTTTGTACAGAAGGACGTGCCCTTTTTATCTTAAGAGACTAAGTTGGATTAGGACTATGTCATTTTAAATTCTTTATTATCTATATGTGAAAGATCAAGGTCTTAATACTTCATTAGGGTCTTACACATACATCGACACTAATAGCCTACTGAGTCTCAGTGTCAATATAACTGCAGAAGGAGAAAGTTGCCATAAAATTTGAATTCTCTCTTGGAAGTCATGAAAATTATATGAATTATTGCTGTGAAGAGGATTCTTTACTTCATGATATTTTCTTATTTAATTGAGGAACAAACTTGGTCTTTTATATGTAAGAATCTCCGAGGAGGAGAGGCTTGATGGAGCGACCGCCGACCCGAAGTGGTTCCAATGCAGGCGACGGTGGAGCTGTTGATGGGAATGCTCAATCCAATGGGCAAGCTAAGAAACCAGGTACTGTTGTTGATCAGTAAATGCTATGTGTCTTTAACCAGTAAATGAGTAAGTTTATTTAAGTGCAGCTTACCTTTAGATCTTGATCTGTAAGATAATGTCACATTTATTTCTGAAAATTCTCACAAGCTGATGTTAAAGTTTGAAGCAGGTACAATTTATTAAAAAAGTGTCATTGAAAAACCTCTTTCAATCAGCTCACATTAAAAATGATTGCCTGCCCCAGTAAGAAAGGAAGACATGCAGCGTCTTTAAAACTCTTCCATTACTCTAATCTTAGTTCTCTCTACACCAGGAGGCACATAAGGCTTGGACATCAGTCTTTTATTATGGGCAGTCTGTAGCTGCATGCAGTGCTCACTCCCACGTTATCCATCCTGCCCCATTCCTTTCTATTTCCACCATCCACCATCAGGTTGTGTTTGGTCCCGGCCTCTAATTCAGCGTTGTCTCTTTCTCCTCACTTCCTGGCTTAAATTTTTTCCTTTTGCCATCTCAAGAATGCTGCTATTTCGAATGTGTTGTTGCCGTCATATCTTGTGATTTTATTTCAATTGAAGAAGATGGTTTTTATTATGATTTCATTTTTTTCTTCTTCTGTATACATCAGCTGTGAAAAGCCAGGGTGGTCTGTTTAGTGAGGACGATGGTGATTTTTTGGATGGACTTGGATTGGAAGGCAAAGAGGCGACACAAGCAAAGAAACCAGAGCCTGTCCACAAGCCTAAGCCAGGTACGATTTTAATCGTGCCATGAATTTTGAAATGATAATAATAATGGCAATTCAGTTTTTTGTTTTGAGATTACAAACACACAACATAATTAAAATTGTAAGATTAGCCAAAGTAACTTGAAATCTCAATGTATTTTTAGAGTCTTTGAATTTCGATTTGCTGTTAATTTAGTTGCCAACATGATATTGGTCAGTGTGCATGTTATCTTTCTTTATTTGACTTTTGTAAAGAATATTAAAAAAAAAAAATTGGGATATGCTTAGTATTTTTATCATTGTTGAAAACAATACAAAAAAATGGGAAAGGATAAATTCGCTTTTGCATTACAGCAGTTGATGAGAAAAAATAGATGTGTTTACTGTAGCTTTAAGCTTTAAGCTTTTAGCGTGTTCAACTTATCTGAGTTTCATCTGTTCTTCTTGACCTTTGACCAGTGGACAGTGAGGATCTGCAGCCGGCACGCTCTGTGTTTGACAGCCTGCTGGGCAGGGGTCCCAACAAGACCCCACAGCTCTTAGAGCAGAAGGGCAAGAAGGAGTTTGTGCTAGACAGCAAGTACAGCAGCTCTGTTGCAGGTTTGTAGTCTTTACTGTGTAGTGTGTAGATGTGTAGTGCGTGTGTTTAGGGGGTGGGGGGAGGGTGGCAATACTGAAATAAAATGCCTTAGGACAATAAAGTAATCTGGTGTTTGCTACCAGCTACACATGGTCATCTAGGGAAGGATTTTTTTTAGGATTACAATGAGGAACTTAGGAGAAAGTACCTTAAAAAACAATAAACAATGATACTTGGTGTTGAAATCAACCGTGATGTATGATTAAGGTTAAGGGTGACCTGGGGTGATAAAAATAGATGATTTGTTTAAAATTGTTTTTCTTTTTCTTTTTTTTTTTTTCTTTTATTTTGGTACCTTCTTGCCTACAGGAAGTCAGGATGGGAAAGAGGGAGATGAGGATGACTTCCAATTTGGCAACTATCAGCCCTCAGCAGCGTCTGGCTCACGACCAAATTCCAGGAGATCTGTCAGGTAATTTGCCCAATCACTTCAGCCTCTTTTCCCCAATAAACTGATTTCCATTTGATGTAATGTTTTGAAAAGGTAAGAAAAGTATGTGAATGGAGGGCGTACTATGCGGGTTCTGGCTTTTTCTTTTTTCTCTGGATGAAAAGCGTCATCCAACTTTTCCACTTTCATGTTCAGATATTCAGACCTGCCAACCGTCCTGGATTTTCCTGGGACAGTCCCGGATTGGGGTATCAGGGATTGGGGCATCAGCTGTTCTCTCACTTATATCTGACCATTATCATGGTGGAGTTTCTTTCTTTCTTTTTTAAGGGAAACAACCTCTCCACATGCCAATAAAACAACAGTTCTCTGTGTTTGGGGTGGGGTAGGGGGGGGGGGTTCAGTTAGTCTTCATACAAATATCCTCTCACTGTTGACTCTTGTCAACAATACATTTACTGAGAAGGCCTCCTGCCACTTCCCCCATTCCA
>JBCIKM010196319.1:0-12830 GCA_039654465.1 Melibe viridis | reverse complement strand
CACATTACAAAACAGGTTCATAATTACGAATGATTTAGAGTTGAGTCTTGGGGTCTTCTATATTGATTATGACTTTTCTTATTATAGAGTTGGAGTTAATCCATAATTAATTAATTATATAGGTTTACAGCATTGGCTTGGCGGCTTGCCGGCTTGACCCGCCGAGCCGCGGGGGTGGCTTTCGGATCTCCGTGTCGAGAGGGCAGACGGCCTTGTGGTCTGCCATCAAGCTGGTCCATTTCCTGCCAGAAGCCATCTGGGAAGATCAGCTCCGGTCCATGGTCAAATCCATATTTTAAGTCATCTGAGAATATGGTGTCCATGTTTCATCTGAAAATGACTTGAACATGAATTTGTTGGAAACATGGACAGTTGAAGCCATAGTGTTTGGCCACCAGGACCGTGATTTATAGTTGCCTGCAAAGTTTCCTTGGGAATACGTCCGCGATAAACCTTTTGCACACATTTTTGACAAAAGAGTGGTCAGTAGGACCATTCCTCCATCAGCATCAAGATTCATCAAGAGATACACTGTTTCCACCAAATCAGAAATAATAAACCCACTTTGGGATCATTCCCCTTGCTGACCAGCATCTATAATGAGGCCCTTGTGAGCTTGCGAGTGACTAAGTAAATCAATTGGGACACACCAAATGTTTTTACAATGGTGATCTTATCCATTATTGTCAGATTCCTATGCACCCACAAGCTAATTTTTTTAACCACTTCTAATTTACCTTTCAAATTTTCTTTATTCTCAGAGGCACACATCTTTGTATTAAATACTGCCCTTAATATTTTGATGCAAGGAACGCATTTTATATTAGAAATACTTCCTCAGATATTTGCATATCTGGTGCCTTGAGCCAATATATTAGATTTATTTTCGTTCATACTTAACCCAGAAAATTTCGCAAACTCACTTATCTTATTCATCACCTTTATTAAATCTTCCCTATCTCTAAGAGAAAATAAACAACAAGAAAACGTGTATCGTCTGCATACTGCTCAATCACAAATTTTGCTTGATCCACTCGAATACCTTTTATTTCTTCTTCTTGCCTAACACTGATTGTTAGTATTTCCAGGGCTAATAAAAAAAAATCATGGGTGAAATAGGACAACCTTGTCGTACCCCCATCTCCGTGGAGAAATATTTTGAGGTTCTTTTCTTCAAAATTATTGTGATCTATCTGCAAAATTCTTCCCAAAACCCGAACGTTCTAAATTAATTGTATGGGAAGGCAACTCAGACTAAATCAAAACCCTTTTCAAAGTCTATTGCTAAATCCAACGAATCTGTCCCCCTTTGCTTTTGAAATTCAATCAAATCGTGTATTTCTCTTAATGCCTCAGCAATATTCTTACCTTTTAGAAACCCTTTTTGATCTTTCTTTATAAGTGAGTCAATTACTGAATATTATAGTCTTAATGATAGCGTTTTGGACAGAATTTCATAATCTACATTATTCAGAGTTATGGGTCTCCGCTGGCTACCGCATAGTACCCCTTTCTCGAAACTGTATTCATATGCCTTGAATAGCGGGTCCTTGATATCTTCCCAAAACACTTTATAGATTTCGTTAGGTATCCCATCTGAGCCTGGTGACGAACAATTTTTCATTCTAGTGAGATTATTGATAAAACTATTGCATTTCTCTTCGATGTAATCTACTGTTTTGTTTTCTTTATATAAGTCAACGTAATAATTTCATATCTCTTCAATAATTCTTCGGTCTTTTGTATGAATTAACCCATTACTGTCTTTGATTCTAAAAATAATCTTCGCTACCGCTCTAGTTTTCTCAAGAGACAGGGAGAATCGATTAGACTTTTCCCCTTTTTCTGTCAATTTGACCACTGCTCTTAAATTGCGCCCCTTTAGTTTCAATGAATAGAAAATAGTATAGGCACAGTGGGTCAAAGCCATAGAGAGAAAGGAAAAAAAACCAAACAAACAGGAAGACGTCGGAGGAGAGAATCGAACCCAGGACCTGCCACGGCATTGATTCGCCTGGCCACTGCCAGAACAGTGGCAATACCAACTGTGCCATCCGCCAATCAAGTGAATGGAAGCAATGTCAAATACTTGTCATGTCTTTTATTTTCAGGAATCTGCACCAAATTGCAATGCCTTGCGCCCATGTGTAGCGCGCATAGTTGTACAACCAGAGGTATGTATTTAGGTCCGATAGAATTATTCTCATATCGGGCAGTATAAAAAAAAAATGATGTGTTTTCTTATATAATTTGTTTACTTTGCTGTGGATAGCTCAGAGTCTATTTTGGCATCAGCTTACTTCGGGCTCAATTTGGTATCAAAGATGGCATCATATCATCATATAGTATATCATTTTATATCAAATCAAATCATACAAAGACATATAGTATATCTTATCGTGTCTTACCATATCGTTGCGTAAATTTCCTTTCATAATATAAACTTCATGTCATATTCTGTTATATATTATTTCATATCACATCATACCTTATCATGTTATATATTATATCATACCATGTCATATAATACCGTAAAATATTTTATAATATCATGTCATGTCATATCATTTGAAAATCATTACATATCATATCATATCATATCAAATCATACCATATCATGTCATACCATTTATTTTTATATATCATCACATAAAATCATATCATATAAAAAAATTTATCATATCATATCATATCATATTATATCATATCATATCATATCACATCGCATCATATCTTACATTATTATATCAATTCATATCATACACCATCATATCATTTCATATCATTTCATATCATACCATATTAAATCATGTCATAACATATCATATTACATCATATCCTATCAGGACATAGCATATCATATCATATCATATCATATCATTTCAAATCATATCATATCATATCACCTCATACATTATTATGTCATTTCACATCATACCATATCAAATCAACCCATATCATTTCATAACATTTCATATCCTATCATATCAAAGAATATTATATAATATTCTACAATACCATATCTTTTTTTTATAAAATATCAAATGATATCATATCAAATCATACTTTATCATATATTAAATCATATCATATCAAGTAACTTCCACATATATTATATCATATCACATCAAATCATACCTCATTATACCTTTTCATATCATATCATATTATATCATATCGCATCATATCAAAGCATATTACATAATATTCTACCATACCATATCTTGTTTTTTTAATAAAAATATCACATGATATCATATCACCTCATACCTTATCTTATATTAAATCATATCATATCAAGTAATTTCCACATATATCTTATCATAGCACATCAACTTATACCTTATTATACCATTTTATATCATATCATATTATATCATATCATATCATATCTTATCATTTCATATCATATCATACAATATATTATTTTTTAACATTAAATATAATCATAACAGAGTACACAATTCAATAATCATAGCGTATCTTAAAATATTATATCATGTCACATCATATCATAATTTATCTTAATATCATATCAGATAAAGTCATATCGTTTGGTTTCAAATCAGATCATATAATATCATATTATATCATATCGTATTATATCATATTACATAAAATTATATCAAATCATATAATATCATATCAAATCTTATACCTTTTTTTCGTAAATATCAGTTCATATCAAATCATATCTTATCATGTCATGTCATATCAAATCATATCATTTTATATCATATCATAACCTTTATATCTTTTCATATCGTACCACATCATATCCTATCATATCTTACTATATCATAACATTTAATATCATATCATATCGTATCGTTTCATATCATAACATCTCATACCATATCTATCACGTTTTTCTTATGGGCTGGTGTGCCGGTAAGAGGAAACGTGAATGAGTTCGTTAAAATAGATATTCCAAGCAAAGCAAAATCGCTGAAAGTCAAAAGTATGACATTTATTGACAAGATCACAACTGTCTACTTGGCAACTTATCAAAAATAGCCACGAATACTGCCTACAGCCTAAATTTGCTCCGCTGACCAGAATTCTGGCAAGGAGATCTTCAGGAGAGAATGCATAGCTGTTTTGGTCTCTACCCCTCGTCAGCTGTTGGAGTGTAATGAGGGGGGGGGGGGGAGGGGTTGTGGGGGGGCACTGAGCCCCCCCCCCCCCCCCCCATAGAAGGAGGGTCTCCTTGCCAGTTCGACTGCTACGGTTTAAGGTCAACTGTCAACCCTGCCCGCGTGTTATATCTTTTCTCTGCACCCCCTACCTAATGTAAGCTTGATAAAATGAGTATTTGCAGGTTTCCCGGGAAAAAAAACAAAAAACAACCACTGAAGAATAAATAAAAGAGGTGGAGCATACGATGTTCTTGCTTTTCCTAAAAAAACAAAAATGCGTACTCGCGAAACATGGTTTTCCTAAAAACCACATAAATTGTGTAGCGCAAGACGCTTGGTGTTAGATAACTGCTTTTCCTGAAAAGCATAACTTGCGTCATCGCGAGACATGGTTTTCCCAATAACCTCAAAATGTGCAGCGAACGACGCTTGTTAAACACTTGCTTTTCCTAGATGGATCGACATAAACTCGTGCCTAACGCAAGTTTCAACTGTACTCTCACTCACACCTCCATACACACCCTTCTATAATCTTCTCATGTTCTAGAAAGTACAAGATCCTTCTGGCGATCATCATGTGAGCCATACTCAACCGTAAACAGGAAATACATAGGTTATTTTAAAATAACAATCATGTAGCTACGTTAAACAACAAATGAACAAGTTACACAACACAAGAACTGCATTATATTGATGAATAATCACAGTGATTTGATACAAAATTATATCATATCATATCATATTTAACCCTTTGTTATATATCATATGATATCTTATCATATCATACCATACCATATTATATCATACCATATTATACCATATCATATCATATCATATCATATTGTATCATATCATAACATATTATATCATATCATATCATAACATATCAAATCATAACATATCACAACATATTATATCATATCATATCATATCATATTATATCATATCATATCATATCATATCATATAGTATCAAAACATGTTATATCATATCATATAGTATGATATCATATCTTGGCAAATCATATCATATAAAGTAATATCATATCATATCATATCGAATCCTATCATATTTTATCATAAATTATCACATCATATCATAAATTGTTATGTTCAAGATAATGTCATACAATATCATATCAAACCATATCATATCATATCATATGGAATTTAATGTCATCTTGTATTAAATCAGTACATATTATATTATGTCATATCATGTCCTATCAGAACATTCAATTTCATTTCGTATCATAACCTTCATATCATATCATATTATATCATATCATATTATATCTTATTATACAATATCATATCATATTATCCTTTTTGTATATATTATATTATACTTTTTGTTATATATCATTTTATAATATCATACCATATCAATCATATCGTATCATTTCCCTTCCTCCTCCTCCTTCCCCCTCTCCCGCCTTCTTCTATAGAGTGTAACCGCAAACTGTGTCTCAACAAAGGAGAATGCAAAATGATCAACTCTACTTGGTACAAATGTGTATGCGATCCCGGATACTTTCATAATCACTGTCACTATAGTAAGTATTGGATGAACTCGATTCCATAGAAACAAACAACAGCAGCACCGTAGTAACGTGCGCTGAAAAAGCAAAAGTAGAATCAACAACAACCCTTATTCTTTGTAACAGCAGTGGAGCCCCCCCCCCCCCCACCGCCCCCCCCTTTCTTGTGGGAAATGTGTCACTATGCGCATTTAGTAAAACGGATCTTAGGGATTTATATTTCACCTGTTATGCATTCACAAAGTGTCGACTTCAAAACGTCATTGAAATATCTGGGGTTCAATTTTATTTTTGTTTTTCATGGAACAAAAAAACTTTCTCTTGGGAATAATATACTCTTAAATCTGAAAAAAAAAAAGTTATCATTAGTGGAAAACAAACATTAATTGGCCATTTTATCGACTTTTCTTAAACGATAGAGACCCGAGTTCACCGGAGTGTTGGATCCTCTTCCATTCCTCATGGGAGAAATCTGTTACTTTTTTTTCCTTTTGATATACAGGTACTCTTTTTATTATATTGCACCTGTTATGGTTTCAAAAATTGTCATCTTTACAGAGTTATTTCCCTTGTTACTCCTTGATTGTGAAAATCTAGGTTTTTTTTTATAAAATTATAAAAGATAGTAATAATCCAAATTTGCCCATTCTCTACATATCAAGGCCAGTAACTTTGTGAAATAGACACTGAGTGAAATCAAAACAGGTTGAATAGTGTAGGGATGTTCGTGTCTTAACACCCTCACAGGCCAGTGATTTATAAGTATCAAAGAGCAACCTCTTGGATGAAGTTTATTTGTTCTTAGACAACTTATGTGTTTTCTTGTATTTTTGTCTTAGTTAAGACTCTCCTTCTAAATCTCCAATTTCTGCCCCAACGTTCTACTTCCTATTCCACGTCCGGTTGGTTCCCAGTTCAATTTCGTTCATCACTACTATATTAAAATGACTCCTCTTTTTATATCATACGAGGCTGATGAACCCCATGCAATACCACATCAGCACTATAATTAGACCACCTACCCATCCAACTCTCCCCCTAAGTTCCCAGGCTAATAGGTTAAAATCTCGTTCATGATATTTTATCCGAACTATTAACACTTACAATAAGCTACCAAAGACTATGTAATCATGCCAATCAAACAAACCATTTAACACTTTCTCAAGCATGGTATATGCAAAAATGTCAACATGATTTAAACAATAAGTCCCACTAGCGAACTCTACTATAAATATGATACCTTGAGATCATGTCTATCAAATGTGTGCAGTGATATATTTTCCTTATAGGGAATGGAGCAAGATTGGGAATTTGTGACTCTGGTCCCTTTTTTTTTAAGTCGATGATAATATTATGGACAATTACTTTTTCTCTCTACATATAATCGTGAACTGTTATATTATGATGTTAAACAATAAGATGGAAGGTGATGTATCCATCGTTTTTTGGTTCTTGTTGTTGTTTTCTCTTTTCTATTTCTTTTTTTTTTTTTTTTAATGCATGCTTCATTCCCCCAGGTTAGGCCTGAGTCTCAGGAATAAATAAATAATAATGTCAATATTACACGACACTTTTTATTGTCTCCCGCCACCAGAGGACCCGTGCTACCAAGACCCTTGCAAGCCCGAAGAATACTGCACGAGAAAATTTAGTACATCTGTCAATGGCTTTGTTCATGACTGCAAATCCTGTACTTGTGAAGGTAACTATAAACCCTTGTTGTATTGTTTCACCATCAGAAAGTACATTTGTTTACATTCTTCAGCCTACGGTTTGTGGCTCAATGGGCGTTATTAATTCAGAACAAGTAAAAGCCTTGGTGCACATAAAACATAAAACAAAACAAAAACAGTTGCATATTCGCAATCAGCGACTCTAATATATCGGTGCACGAAAAAATGGCCCGAAATCAGAGCTGTTCCGAACAGCCAATACTCGTACTGACAAGCCACACAAACACCCATGCAGCCGTTTGGGTTATCTTTGAAAATTACCATATCCTACAGCGGGAAGAGGAAACCACTGAGGCCTTGAATGCACCACCACTGGTCGCATTCAGGTGTGATCGCAATCTGCGTGTCCGCCAGGGACTTGCTTGTCCAAAGCCGTCTGAAAACTGGCTCAGTTGATCTCCCGCCCCGCAGGTGTGATAGACCGAGGTGCAGGACCTGCTCCTACCTCTGCCAGTATTTAAAGATCAAATTCCCGCGGAGGAATTGGGATGCACGTTGCAACTCATCATGTACCTTTAGAAATCTTGTATTCGTCATCTGACAAACTCCAAGTGACCGCTTTGCTGCCCGTTTTCAAGGTGTCCAGAATGATGAGGATAAACTTGTGGCACGCCATTTCAACTTTCCTAGGCATGGTGGGGGGTGGGGGGGGGGGGGGAGAGGGTCGAGAAAGTGCGATTTGGTCTTTCAGTTCTCATACGCGGGCAAACAACAGAGGCGGTGTTCATAAACGAGCTTGATCTTAACCTACGGCACTCTGCAGCCCCATGGTCTGACCACCTGCGAAGATCTTACTTGGTTTTTATGTTAACATCATCCCTCTATATGCTGCCGCTTTCCCCTCCCCTCCCACAACCCCTCTCTCCTTCTAAACTTTCCTCAAACTATCCTTTTCATCCGCGTTTCTTCGCGGGTCATTTATTCAATGGCATGTGATTTTATTTATTTCTTTCATTGCAAATTTCTATCTGCGGTACTTTACGCGTGACCCATTTCTATATCTTTATTGAAAGTATTGCTATTGTTAGCATTAGTTGCCCCCTCGCGTTGTCGTTTTTCGGTCCAGTTCCTGCCATATTGTTTTGCATTCTAGAAAAAAATATATTTATATATAGCAACTGCAGATAGCACTGCTTAGTGCTGGAAAATATTTACTGTGCCCTGACGAAGACCTTTGGTTGAAACGTCGCTGTCTTTGTCACGTTGTTTCGTGCTTATTAGCACTCATCAGTGCAGCATAGCTGAGTTCTCGAAAGGTCGGCGGAGGTAACGAGGCAAAGAAAAAGAACTCGAGCAAAACTAGTAGCTTCGAGCAACGCATTTCGCTTAAACAACAACAAAAACTGCCCGTTACTCCAAAAGTGCTCATATATATATATATATATATATATATATATATATATATATTGTCCATGTTGAGTAAGGGTACCGCCCGAAAGGTCCATCGTATTTTGTCTCTGTTTTCTCTATGTGGAAGCTTCCATCCCATCGCTTTTTGTTTATCCAGCTTAGAGAATTAGACTTTGTGTCCAGTTTGATGTCCTGTGCCAGTGGGCTTGTTCCTGTTGTGAGGCGCCACAACAAAACAGTGTCATAGATACACATGGGAGATTTATAGAAAAAAAACAAAACAAAAAAAAACAACAACAACAACAACTACGAGCTTATATCATAATTGAATTCAAAACATGATTTCAGAAAACCTTCACGCGAAAAGCCCTCTTCTGAATCGTGCCGTGAAGTCTATGGATGGTATTGACATTTTCAAGTGGTCAGAACAAAACAGTCATATAAAACGTTTCGATCACTGCTGTTTATCTAAACTTTGCACTTAACTTGTGACATTGAGATGTGAATCAATGCTTATGCTGAGTATTGGTCAATCACGTTACACAAAGGTTTCGAGTGCGTTGGTTTCGTACCCTTGTTTCACGCATCACACAGTTTTCAAAAGGCATTAAGGGATCGTTTCGTTGCTTCATTAAATAGGAAAGGGGTCTTAATCTTTCAACTCACGGTACTTGAGTTACACAAAGCACATTGTAATGCATGATTTAATCATTGTGTGATACATCGACAGCGCTGTGTGTGTTGGTTTCATTTTGGTAATTGTTATTTTTTGTGGTTATCGTTTTTATTGTTGTTTGTTGCCTTTTTTGTTTGTTTTCTGGGGTTTTTTTTAACTTGGTTTTGTTGTTGCTCTTTGTTGTTGTTTTTATATTTGTTGATAGGCTTGTTTTTATACAGTTTAGTTGTTGTTGTTAACTTTGTTTTCTTTTCTTTTAGTTACTTATGTTTGTTCTAGGTTTTTTTTGGGTATGTTTGTTGGGGTTCTCTCATTTTGTAACGGTGCTGTTTTCTTTTTTTTCTGTTTTTGTTTTGTTTTTTGTTGTGTTTTTTGTTGTGTTTTTTTTGTTGTGGGTTTTTTGTTGTTGTTTTTGTTGTGTTTTTTGTTGTGCTTTTTGTTATGTTTTTTTTGTTATGTTTTTTTTTTGTTTTTTTGTTGTTGTGTTTTTCGTTGTGTTTTTCTGTTGTGTTTTTCGTTGTGTTTGTTGTTGGGTTTTTTGTTGGGTTTTTTTTTTTGTTGTTTTTTTTTTGTTGTGTTTTTTGTTGTGATTTTCGTTGTGTTTTTTTGTTGTGTTTTTTAGTGGGTTTTTTTATGTTTTTTGTTGTCTTTTTTTGTTATAGTTTTTCGTTGTGTTTTTTGTTGTGTTTTTCGTTGTGTGTTTTTTTGTGTGTTTTTTGTTCTGTTTTTGTTGTTGTTGTTGTTATTGTTGAGTTTGTGTTTGTTGTTTTTTATCATTGTTTTTTTTTCGTTCAACTGTTTCTATTTCGAAGTTTGTGTCTTTTTGTTGTTTCGGTTGTGCTTTTGTTTTGTTTAATGTTTTCCTGATTGCTTGTTTTTGTTCTTAGGTTGTCTTACTTTGTGTTTGTTGTTTTTTTCTTTTAGTTTGTGTGTGTTTGTGTGTGTGTTTAGGTGTGTGTGTTTAGGTGTGTATGTTTAGGTGTGTGTGTTTGGGTGTGTGTGTTTAGGTTTGTGTGTTTAGGTGTGTGTGTTTCGGTATGTGTCTGTGTTTAGGTGTGTGTGTTTAGTCGTGTGTGTGTGTTTAGGTGTGTGTGTTTAGGTGTGTGTGTGTGTGTTTAGGAGTGTGTGTTTAGTCGTGTGTGTGTGTTTCGGTGTGTGTGATTGGGTGTGTGTGTTAAGGTGTGTGTGTTTTGTTGTGTGTGTTTAGGTGTGTGTGTGTGTGTGTTTAGGTGTGTGTGTGTGTGTGTGTGTTTAGGTGTGTGTGTTAAGGTGTGTGTGTATTTAGGTTTGTGTGTTTAGGTGTGTGTGTTTAGGTGTGTTTGTTTAGGTGTGTGTGTTTAGGTTTGTGTGTGTGTCTAGATGTGTGTGTTTAGGTGTGTGTGTTTAGGTGTGTTTGTTTAGGTTTGTGTGTGTGTCTAGGTGTGTGCGTTTAGGTGTGTGTGTGTGTTTAGATGTGTGTGTTTAGTTGTGTGTGTTAAGTAGTGTGTGTGTGTATGTCTAGGTGTGTGTGTGTGTGTTTAGGTGTGTGTGTGTGTGTGTTTATGGGGGTGTTTGTGTATTTAGGTGTGTGTGTGTGTGTTTAGGTGTGTGTGTTTAGGTGTGTGTGTTTAGTCGTGTGTGTGTTTAGGTGTGTTTGTTTAGGTTTGTGTGTCTGTCTAGGTGTGTGCGTTTAGGTGTGTGTGTGTGTGTTTAGATGTGTGTGTTTAGTTGTGTGTGTTTAGTCGTGTGTGTGTGTGTGTCTAGGTGCGTGTGTTTAGGTGCGTGTGTTTAGGTTTGTGTTTAGGTGTGTGTGTTTTGTCGGGTGTGTGTTTAGGTGTGTGTGTTTGGGTGTGTGTGTTTAGGTGTGTGTGTTTAGGTGTGTGTGTTTAGGTGTGTCTGTTTAGGTTTGTGTGTTTAAGTGTGTGTGTTTAGGTGTGTTTGTTTAGGTTTTTGTGTGTGTCTAGGTGTGTGCGTTTAGATGTGTGTGTTTAGGTCGTGAGTGTGTGTGTGTCTAGGTGTGTGTGTGTGTGATTAGATTTGTGTGTTTAGGTTTGTGTTTAGGTGTGTGTGTGTTTTGTCGTGTGTGTGTTTAGGTGTGTGTGTTTGGGTGTGTGTGTTTAGGTGTGTGTGTTTAGGTGTGTGTGTGTGGGTTTTTAGGTGTGTGTGTGTGTTTTTAGGTGTGTGTGTGAGTTTAGGTGTGTATGTTTAGGTGTCTGTGTTTAGGTGTGTGTGTTTAGGTGTGTGTGTTTAGGGGGTGTGTTTAGTCGTGTGTGTGTGTGTGTTTAGGTGTGTGTGTTTAGGTGTGTGTGTTTAGGTGTGTGTGTTTAGGGGGGTGTTTAGTCGTGTGTGTGTGTTTAGGTGTGTGTGTGTTTAGGAGTGTGTGTTTAGTCGTGTGTGTGTGTTTCTTTGTGTGTGTTTGGGTGTGTGTGTTTGGGTGTGTGTGTTTAGGTGTGTGTGTTTAGGTATGTGTGTTTAGGTGTGTTTGTTTAGGTGTATCTGTTTAGGTTTGTGTGTGTGTCTAGGTGTGTGTTTTTAGGTTTGTTTGTTTAGATGTGTTTGTTTAGGTGTGTGTGTGTGTGTTTAGGTGTGTGTGTTTAGGTGTATTTGTTTAGGTTTGTGTGTGTGTCTAGGTGTTTGCGTTTAGGTGTGTGTGTTTAGATGTGTGTTTTTAGTTGTGTGTGTTAAGTCGTGTGTGTGTGTTTGTGTCTAGGTGTGTTTGTTTAGGTGTGTGTGTTTAGGTTTGTGTTTAGGTGTGTGTGTTTAGTCGTGTGTGTGTTTAGGTGTGTGTGTTTGGGTTTGTGTGTTTAGGTGTGTGTGTTTAGGTGTGTGTATGTGTCTAGGTATGTGTGTTTAGGTGTGTGTGTTTAGGTGTGTGTGTTTAGGTGTGTGTGTTTAGGTGTGTGTGTTTAGGTGTGTGTGTGTGTTTTTAGGTATGTGTGTGAGTTTATGTTTGTGTGTTTAGGTGTGTGTGTTTAGGGGTGTGTGTGTGTGTTTATGTGTGTGTGTGTTTAGGTGTGTGTGTGTGTGTGTGTTTAGTTGTGTGTGGCTGTTTCTTCATTTTGCTTAGTTTATTGTTTATTACAATGGGCCAGAATGTAGGGATCAAGAATGTAAAGAACTTTTTTTGTTTTTCCATCCGTTGACAGATGTGTCTTTACCGCTAGTCCGAAAATATCGTGAAATGTTCCTTTCCACCATTTTCAGATAAAGATTCCTAACTGACTGGCCAAGATGAGTCGTCATGGGTCACCAATGGACATCACAGCTAAGGATGGCAACACTGTTTACAATTTGGTGTGGTTAATTCACCGTACTGCATCCTTATGTATCTCAGTAAGACAGAGAGAGAGAGAGAGAGAGAGAGAGAGAGAGAGAGAGAGAGAGAGAGAGAGAGAGAGAGAGAGAGGGAGAGA
>JBCIKM010196210.1:0-10252 GCA_039654465.1 Melibe viridis | reverse complement strand
CATAGTCACCATCACACATAGTCACCATCACACATAGTCACCATCACACATAGTCACCATCACACATAGTCACCATCCTGAGTCACACAGAGTCATCAATGCCGGAAAATCTATGCAAACAAAAGGAAAACAGAAGCCCCCGCCACCCATCCCATCCCCCTCACCCTGAAAAAAAAAATATTGTTTTAAAAAACATCAACAGCACAACGCCGTAAAGAAAAACAGCCTACCCTTTTGAGGAGCCCTCTGGCTCTCCATAGTAAGGAATATATCCTGTTTTCATTTATTCATTCATTCATTTATTTATTGAACTATTTATTTATTTATTTATTTATTTATTTATTTATTTATTTATTTATTTGGGGTGCGGTGTTGTTTTTGTATAGTTTTTTGTTTGTTTTTTGTTTGTTTCTTGGTTTTTTTTGTTGTTGTATCTATTCTCATTAAACAAATTCGATCCATTGAACACCCTAGTCCAACTTTGAAATTTCAGTAATGGTTGCAAGATAGAGACCCAATAAAGTGTGCAAATTCTCAGTGAAAGTACCACTTTGATAATAATGATAATATGTTCAGTCGCTTGCAGTGGTGGCTTGGAAAACTGCACAAAAAGTAATGACTCCTTATTATAGTCTTTGCTTTAACTATTTCAGTTAATAAAGTTATGGAGAAGAATACGATACAGACCCCTAGAGCACGATTTGCCAATCACTCTCAATTTTTGTACAACTTCCTAACATTTTGGGTATCCGAATAAATCCTGAAGTTCGTTTCCTAAAGTTCTTTGTATTTTAACCCATAATTCTATTATCATAGATAAGTAAGTGAAGAACCACCTCCCCCCCCCCCCCGTGCATTTTATCCAATACTTTTATCATCACAGAGAAGTAAATGAAGACCCTCGTGCTCGGGGGTTTTTGTGATTCAGGAGTTATGATACGTACATTTGGTGTTAATTTTAAGAGAAGCATCACTCGCTTAATGAAAACACACACAAACACACACACACAAACACACACACACGCACACACACACACACACACACACACGCACACACACGCACACACACGCACACACACACGCACACGCACAAACACACACACACACACGCACACACACACGCATACACACACACGCACACGCACAAACACACACACACGCACACACACAGATAGCCGAAGTCTCCTCCCTTACAATAGTCCACTCACTCTACATTCTAAAGAAATATTCTATCTTTGTTTCTTGTGGGAGTTTTTTTGTATGTTTGTTTGGTTATTTTTATTTATTTATTTGTTGTTGTTGTTTTTTGTGGGGTTTTTTTGCTTTCATTGATTAGTCAATTGTTTCAATTGAAACCCCCATTCAAACCCCAAACTTTCTAGATGGCTGCCACACTAAGACCCGATGTGGCAATAAAATTCCCGCACGTTTATTGGGTCATTTAGAATTGCAATCAATCTATCTACGCATGATTCTAACAGTAGAACACCAACTACCAAAACAAAAAACAAACAAAAAAACAAAAGAAAAAAAACATGCAAATAGCCAAACAAACAACTACAAGCTAACAATACACAAAAATCCCCCAACAAACCAACAAAACAAAAAACCCCAACAAAAACAACAAAGAAAGCAGAAAAAAGCCAAATTAAAAACAACAAACAAAGCAAAATAAACAAAACAAAATAAATGTAACAAAGTAAGCACAAAGAAACAAATTAAACACATTAACAAATAAACAAATAAAAAACAGAACAAAACAAAAAGAACCCTTAAGAAAAAAGAAACAAACAGACAAATAAACAGACAAATCAACCAATCAACAAACAAACACATTAAAGAAAAACACCCCTCCCAAAAAAGAAACAAACAAACACACACAAACAAACAAACAAAACAGCCAACAACAAAATACTCAAACAATCCCTCCCAACGAAAAGGAACATTTTGACAAACAAACAAACAATCAAATTAAGAAACAAACAGATGAACAAAAAAAAAACCCGACAAAACAACAACTAAGAGTAAAACAACACCCCGCCCCGCACCCCCCCCTCCCCCTGTAAAGATAGAGATACAATAAAACAAAAAAGAACCAACAAAACAAAAAAACAAACAAACAAAACAAATACAACCCTCAACAAAACCCATACCAGAGAAAGAGAGCCTTGCCCTGTTCAATAGCCGACTCCCTCTACAGTCTAAATTAATAATGTATCCTTTTTCTTTTTTTTTTCTTTTTTTTGTTTGTTTTTTTTTTTGGCCTTTGCTTTGTTCTGTTATATGTTTGTTTGTCTGTTTGTCTGTTTGTTTGTTTGTTTGTTAAAATTCACTAAATCCAATAACCAGAAGATTTTATTTATTGAACACCTCATTCAAACCGCGAGCATTGTGAATGGGTGCAAGAAAAAGGCCCAATTAAGTATGCCATTCACACCGACAGTACAGCACTGAGAATTCGTTCAGGAGCTTGTCATGGTGCCTTGGATAACTGGATTAAAAAAAAAATAATGGTTCAAGGTTCTCCAACTGCTTCAGTTTATAAAACGTATGGTAGATAATGTAATTATAAATTAGAAAAACACGCTTTTCCAATCCTTTTGGATTTTTGTGCCAAATCTGAACATTTTGGGACTCCTACAACACCCGGTAGCTTGTAGGTCGTTTCGTAATTTTCTTTGCATTTTATTCAATTCCTCTTTGTCTGTTTTTTGTTCGTTTGTTTGTTTGTTTGTTTGTAAATAGTTGGTAAAAACTCCCGAATGAGGGTTTATGTTATTTGGTAGTTAAAGGTTACATAATATTTTTGTTCATCTAAATGAATGCATCAAAAACTAAATGAACACACACACACACACACTCACAAAAAAACACACACACAAACACACACACTCACACACACACACACTCACACAAACACACATAAATGCACAAACACACACACTCACACAAACACAAACACACACACACTCAAATACAAACACACACACTCATACAAATACAAACACACATACTCACACACACTCACACTCACACAAACATACACATAAACACACACACAAACACAAACACCCACACACATACACTCACACACACACACACTCACACAAACACACACACAAACACACACACTCACACAAATACAAACACATATACACACACACTCACACTCACACAAACACAAACACACACACACGCACACACACACACACACACATACACACATTGTCTACATTGAATGACAAAACAATAAAAAAAACTAAACACAATGGAACCAAACCAAGCAAAAAAAATACAAAACAAAACAAAAACCCCACGGAACCAAACGAAACCCGAGAGAAAATAAAAGCGAAAACAAAAACAAATGAACTAAAATTTAAAAAACAACAACAAACAAAAAGGGAAAAAAATCTCTCTTTCAATAATCAACTCACTCTGCAGTCCAAAAAACAAGATCAAACAAACAAACAAATGAACCAACAACAACCAAAACAAAACAATAATAAAACAAACAATAAACTAAACAAAGTAAATAAATAAAATAAAAATACCCCCTAAAAATCAAGAACAACAATAAACAAATAAAAAACAAATCAAAAAGGAAACAAACTAACAAACAAACCAATCAACCAATCAGCAAACAAACAGACAACCCCCCCCCTCCCTTTTCTGAAAACAAAGGATAAATTAACACAAACCCTTAACTTCACAAAACAATAACAAAAGGGGGGAAAGAGCCTCCTCCTTTTGAATAGTCTAACTCTGCAGTCCAAAGAAAAGCCTTTTTTGTTTGTCTGGGGTTTTGTTGGTTTTTGTTTACACGTTCCTTATGACTGGTTTGTGGTTTGTTCAATCGAACACCCCATTCAAACCCTGAGCATTTTAAAGGTTGGGAGAAAGAAATCAGATAAAGAGTGCAAGTCGCACCGAAAGGAGGACTTTGGTGATGCGTTCAGTAGCTTGTAATGGTTGGTGGCTTGGAAAACTGGATAGGAAATAAATGATAAAAGGTACTTCAACTGCTGCAGTCAAGAAAGTTATGGCAGATAATACGACAAGGACCACAAAATCACGCTTTCCCAATCATTTTCAATTTGTGTGCAAAATCTTAGCATTTAAGTTCTCCGAGTAAACCCCGTAGGTCGTTTCAAAATTTTTTAGCATTTTATCCATTTTTTTATAGCAGATAGATACAAGATTGAAAGAAGGTAGATTGATAGATTATAATTACATCCCTTTTGTTGAAATAAAAAGTAAAAAAAAAAAAAATGGTTGCGTCAAAGAATATAACTTTTCGACCCGGTGACCTTGACCTATGACGTTGTCATACTTATAAAATTTTTGTTGTGTTTTTTTTTTAAGAAACTCATTATTTACACATTCAAAATTAAAACGCCTTGTTTTGAATACAAATCAAGAAGTTTCAAAAACAGAATTAATAGTTCATAAAAAGAGACATGGAAAAATTAAACAACAAGCATTTTGTGTTGTTGTTATTGTTATTGTTGTTGTTGCTGCTGTTGTTGTTGTTATCATTATTATTTTTGTTGTTGTTGTTGTTGTCGTCGTCGTTGTTGTTGTTGGAGACGATGACCTCTCTTTGACAGCCTGCTTGATTCGGCAATTATTCCCTGTGGATTCCCCTTGGCATAGACAGCTGTGATGGACTCTGAGATTTCGCTCTAGGAATCGCTCTAATGCCTGATAAAGTTCTTTCTTTCGGTCAAGACCTACTTTGACAAGTCCTCCCTCACCTCTCATCATCAGGACACGTTACCTGAATAGAAGGAAACAAGTATTCTTGCATCAGAGCGGTTCATGGCAAGAAATGTCAGAATTTTACTACATATATACGTTTTGAACCTCATTTTTGCCGTGCTCCGGTTAAAAAAAGAAAAGGACATAATTCAGAATGACTGTCATAACTCTGCACACACTGCCAACTAATCTATCTAATTGCCTACAAAAGATGCACCAGAACCTCCGGCCACGCGTCCACTGTGCTCCAGGCTTTAGATTTATTGACGGATGGAGCGTGAAGACCGACTGTACGGTTGAGCAAACATTTGCTTACAAAGAGAGTATTAATCTCGTCATCGAAATGATCACATTGAGAACAAATTCATTAAAAAAAAAGAGATAATAATGTGATAACAATGTGAACAGACAAATTGAGAGCGACATCTTATAGAGATTATACTTGTAATGCTGAAAAAAAAAAGATTTAATTGAAGTGGACCCATTTTTTGATGGGTGACGCGGCATTATGGCATTTCATTGGCCCTGATGTTTCAGTGTATGATTGTGGAGGCAACTATCAAAGCAGTAATGAGAAAACGGATTATGATGATGACGATGATTGTGATGATGATTTTGATTATGATGATGATGACGATGATGATGATCATGATGATGACGATGATGATGATTGTGATGATGATGATGATGATGATGATGATGATGATGATGATGATGATGATGATCGTCTTGAAGAATGGGACACTCTTCATGGTTCCGGCGCCAGCCATCCGATGCTTTTGTGCTCCATTCACTTGAAAGCTTTTGACGGCGTTTCAGACAAATGATGAAAACAAAATTTTAACCGAGTTTGATCGGAATTTTTAATAAGTACACTTCCAGTGTATTGTACTCGTATCTTGCATAATGTATAAACGCGACAAAATAAAGTTGATTTGATTGAGCAAAACGATAGAAGGGAGAGTGATTGCAAAAATTCTAATAGAGAAAATTATACAGACATTCATTAATCATTAATAAAAAGGTTAGAGTCGCAGCTTTTTATGGCGTTCCTTTGAATTGCCTGAAATAAAGACAATAAAGATTTTACTACTACAATTTCATCAAATTGGCAAGAACGCGTGGTTTATGAAAACTATTTTCATTATAAAGTTGCGCTATCTGTGTAGTTGCAATCTAAAGCCCTGAGAAAATTTTTTCTCAGGCTGCGAGAACACATTCTTTCTTTTTTCGTCAGGATTAGCTTCAAGGATTGGCCAAGAACCGTTGTGTCCGGACTTCTGGTCGAAGAACGGAGAAAGCAGTAACCGGCGATCGGAGTTTGCCCAGCCCGGACCAGCTTTATCGTTGTGTGGTTTGGGTTCACACTGTCCATTCGAATGCGTCCTGCCAAGCCTTGAAGTTGTCCTCGCATTGATTTGGGGATGGTCTCAAAGCCTCCATGCTGCTTGGCTGACCGGACAGTGCAGGTCAAGGTGGTCTGTTTCTTGGTGCTCATTGCGGCATCTCGGACAGAAATAATGCTGAGCTGTTAAATTCACATTTGAACATTTTTGCAGCTGTCTTTGCTGACTCGGTTATAATGAGAAATTGTAAAGGAGCAATTATTATCAGACTAATCGACTTCTCTTAGAAGTAAAAAGTAAAAACAAACAAACAAAAAATAAAACAACAAAGAACGAAAGAAACTGCGAACCAAGTCTTCTGAATAATTTATATTCACTGCCAACGATCATTACCATGAGGATCGTCCCAAATAAAATGCTTTTGAGAGATCAATAAATTAAATATGCAAGAAGTTGTAGGCTGCAATCCCATCTCAAGTGCGCAATAAGAAAAGTTTCGATATTTGTGCAAACTAACAACCCGTGGAGCTAAATGTGAATCTCAATGGCCATAAGTGAGAGAAAATGATTAAACTGAAGACGAAGAGTGTGTGTGTTTGGGGGGGGGGGGTCAATATGTAAAAGAGTGTTGAGAATTGTTAAAGCTGTGGACGTATGCGGGAGAAAACAGAAAAAAATCGAGTTTTCCTGAGTGGCACTGAATTAATGACTTGCCTAGGACAAACAAATGTGATTATAAATAAACAATCGCAGCTCAAAGCCAGAGATATTTGTAACATATTGAAATGGATGGTTAGTTACGTACAGCATCGTAGAATATGGGCATACTGCTCCTTCAAACCTACAGGCCAAACTCTTCTGGAACAATGTGTGTATAACAAGAGTTACAAACTGCCCGGTGCTTACAAGTATAGCACTAGATCGATCTGCACAATGAAAATATTGACAACAGATTAGAAAAGAACTGTTCTTTGTTTGCCGTCTTTGAAATGTGTGAATTACGTGACAATGCGTGTGGGAAATAGGACAGTATGACTATTTATTTGGACAAATCAATTCCAAGAGAATTCAGTGCAATTCAACATATCTTTATTTTATCCCAAATGGACAATCACACAATAATTAGACCGTGCTTTTTAAAAACAAAATTTGTAAATTATAATTTTATGGGTTACAGTAAGCATGTGTAGCGATCACGTGTAGCAAATTAATTACAGTTGTAAAATCAAGCTATAACATAGAGAAAAAGAGTCTTCACACTCATGACCACTCGTCATTAACAAGCTGTTAGTATAAATGAATTCCGGCGGCGTTTCTTTGTACAGAGTACACAACGATACCGACGACCAGAATTAAGTAAAACAAACTCCACATTCAACACATGCTGACCATCATTAATTAAGGAATACGCTTTGTGCTTAATTCTCTTTTCTGCCAGAGCTCCTAAAGATGTCTGTTCTTCACCGATTATTTTTAAACTAATATATTCTCCTTAGTGAATTCCTATTCTTAAGTGACAAATTGTGGTACCAATAGATAAAACGAAATGTCACAATGCTTTCAATGAAGGATCTATAAAACAACCTCATGATGTCCCTACTAACACAGACGGTGTTCAACCTACGTAACATAGATAACCTCTACTTACCTTTCCTACAAACAAGTTGGGTATTTGAATCCCTGTTTAAAACTCTATCGAAAGAATCCTCCCATATATTTCTCATTAAGTATTATGTATAAATACATATCAAACAAGTAGGGTGAGAGGACGTGGAATAACTTCCCTTGTTGTTGGGAACTACAGCGCATAAATGTCACTTTCTCCAGGTTACGGTGCCAGTCAGTGTTGACTTACTCATTGTTTACTAACTCATTTTTGGTTGTTGCAAATTCTGCGATAAAAAAAACGGAGCTGCTTTTTGTAATAGTGATGACCTTCCTACGACAAAGAGCTCATAAACAAACACAAAAATTGTATTAATTGTGGCCAATGGTTCCACATGGACTTCTCCTGGTATATTATTGGACTGGTCAATATTTCACCTGTCTTTCTACGTAACAGTAATCGCACGTGTTATCATTACACGTGATGACGAGTAAAAATCAAGAACGGACTGTTTTAGCTGCTCTTGGTCATCAATTATCTAAGGTTTTGGTAGCATCGCATTCGACAGATCCTGACGATTGTTATCTGTAGAATGCACGTGGTACCAAGAAAACCCCCCAAAAAATTTAGACCACATTCATTTAATGGAATGTCATGATAACCGACCCTACAATAGCAATGGCCGTACCCCCTCACGACATAAAATGGAGAGTGAACAAATACAGACTGCTAGGGTGGGATGATGATGATGATGATGATGATGATGATGATGATGATGATGATGATGACGATGAAGAGGAGGAAGAGGAGGAGGAGGAGGAGGAGGAGGAGGAGGAGGAGGAAGAGGAGGAGTAGGAGGAAGAAGAAGGAGAAGGAGCAGGAGGAGCAAGAGGAGCAGCAAGTGGAGGAGTAGCATGAGAAGGAGGATCATGATGAGGAAGAGGAGATGGAGTAGGAGTAAGAGGAGGGGGATCATAATGAGGAGGAGGCGGAGCATGAGGAGGAGAATGAGCAGGAGAAGCATGATGGGGAGGAGGAGCAAGAGGAGGAGGAGGAGGAGCAGCAGCAGCAGCAGCAGCAGCAGCAGCAGTAGCAGCAAGAGGAGCAGCAGGAGGAGGAGGAGGAGGAGGAGGAGGAGCGGGAGAAGAGGGGAAAGGGAAGGAGACAGATGGAAAGGAAGTTGAGGGAATAGGGAGAGGAAATATAAGAGGCTAAAAAAATAGGATGGAATTTCGTTAGGGGAAAGAAAGAGATGACCATGGGAAGAGAATGAATGAATTGAAAAAGCGCACTTCCCTGCAAATCATTTTTTGAATGAGAGAAATAGCATATGAGACATTATCGATGACCAGCTGATCTCTGGCAAGGAGGCAAGAGGGCTGCTATGTGAACTTATCTATCATCTTGCTTTTCCCTTGGGCGCTTGTGTGACTCCCGTATGTCGTGGTGCCCTGCAACCAACTACGAACAAACAAACAAACAAACAAACAAACGAGTCGCGGGTTGTGGGGTTTCAATATTTCATGAAAATACGAGTCGACGGAAACACGATTGTGTCAACAGATAACGCAACGCGGTGTCAAACCCGATTTCGTCACGTGACCCGAACAGACAGGGGCGAACCTGCTTGATCTGTTGCTGTGCACTGACCGACACGCAAAATTAACTCATGTTAATAACCAAATAAACACGCAAAAAACGGGACTAATAATTAAACAAACAAACAAACAAACAAACAAACAAAACAACAACAAAGGTCACAAGTTCAACCATACTATTTTCTAGTCGTCTACAAGGTGGGAAGGGCGGGTGGCATGAATTAATGTGGCAGCATCAGGAGCCTCCAGGGTTGGAGTTGTTGTCGTCTGGGCTGGTTTGGGTTTCTTGGGTTTCGTTTGTTTGTTTGTTTGTTTGTTTGTTTGTTTTTGTTGATATTTGTTTGGTTAGTTGGCTGTTTGGTTGGGGTTTTGGTTGGGTTTTTTTTCTTTTGTTTTGGTGGTGGGCGGAGAGATAGGGAAATGGTATTCCCCTTTTTCTATTTATTTTGTTATTGTTGTTGTTTGTTGTTGTTGTCGTTATTTTTGTTGTCGTTGCTTTTGTTATGGACTTTTTATTTAGGTGGGAAAGGGGGTATTCTTTTTAATTTTCTTTTGCTTTCCTTTTTTCGATGATATTCCAACATTGCTCTTGAGGAATCGTTCTGAAGCAAGGAACAATGATCGTCGCCTACTTGGCACCACCACTGCTTCGCGTGTGCGGAGTTTTCTCGTTTGTTTTGATTGGATTGGGACTGTGCTGGCAAATAATCCATTAAGTCTGAATTTTTCTCCAACAAACTATTTACTTGCTTCAGAGGATTTTCCCAAAGCCAAAACGTAATCAGCGTATATTAAAGGTGTGTACCCGTAAAACTGAATTGCTAAAAATGCCAACAAACATCTGTGCCTCGGCAGAAAACCGGAGTAGTTTTATTATTATTATTATTATTATTATTATTATTATTATTATTATTATTATTATTATTATTATTATTATTATTATT
>JBCIKM010196100.1:0-12831 GCA_039654465.1 Melibe viridis | reverse complement strand
TTTGGAGTGAATCATCGATATCCAGTATTGGGGCAGAGTATGTTCTCTATGTATTATGTTAGTCGAGTGACCAGACGGCTCGACTTGTGTTGTGTCTTTTGGACAATCGGTGTGTTTCGTTTTCGTGGTTCTTTATGTCCCTCTTGAATTCTCTGGTACCGCGGGCACTTTTCTATCCCTAGACAGACAAGCCAATTCTTTCTCTTTGTATGGGGAGGGCGCATGTTTACAATTATGCTGCCCGACCTTGCTCTTGACCTACTCGCACTTTCATATTTTCTTACTTCATCTTGTCTGGCATTGCACTACTTTACAATCTATCACAAATTCTTGGCGGTACTTACTATTGTGTACTTAATTATTCTATCTACTTTCATCTACTCTATTACGTATTCATTACTGTACTATTCTATCTGCTGTTAACACATACCATTTATCTTTAATGTAACTTACTACGTATTTATTTTTATAACAATTGTAACAATAGCCAAAATATGTATTGGGATTTTTTTTAAATTCTTCAAAACAGACTTCATTATCAAAAGAATTTTAATCATCATATTGTGTCTGCCGCTCTCTCCAGCTTGACATTGCTCTCTTGTTCAGCATCTTCATGTTGCTGTGTTCTAGTCATGGGCTGTAACTTTAAGGATTTTTAATAGGATATAGCATTTCACCAGTGAATCAAGTTTCAATACTTACCAGAGCCTTTGGTGTGATCTTGATGAATCTGGTAATCTCCATACGGAGCATTTCTACCACTGAACACCTTCCATTGGATTGTACCTGTATTGCTGCTCCACTTACAAGTGCTGCCAGTTTCAAAGTCACAGTCGTACACTGATGGTACTAAAATAGACAGATGATACAACGATTAATCATTATGAACATCACGTCATGGCTTGTACCATTATGGTTATTTCAAAGTCACATATTTATGCTAATACAACTGGAATAGCTATATAAGGAAGCTAAGATAAACAAATAACAACATTTTCAGAAGGTATTGCCCTTGTTTATCACACTGTGTCTCTTTTCCCTAAGACCTCATATTGATTGTGTCAAGGTCTATCTTTTATTTCATCAGTCACGTAAATGACCCACCTGTCTTGATGTATTGAATTTGTTCCCTCCATTTATCTGTCTTTCACTTTCGGTTTTTCAATAAATCAAATTCCCAATTACATTTATCTGTCTGTCTCTCTATCTGGCTGTCTGTTTCTCTCTCTCTCTCTCTCTCTTTATCTCTGTGTATCTATCTATCTATCTATCTCTCTTTCTCTTTCTCTCCAACCATTTCATTCCCTCTATTTTTTGACTAATTGACTTACACCTTTTGATTTACTACATACCAATCTATTAAGTTACTTCTTATCTATACATGTCTCTACCTGTGACCAACTATCTGTCCTTTACTCTGTGCGGCAAAAAGAGTAAGTATCTTACGCATTTCACACAAACCCTGTAAGGCAGAATTGTATATTGAGGAAAGAGAAGCTGGCACTGGAAATAGAGGAAATAAACAGAAAATAGTATAGGCACAGTGAATAGGTGAGTCAAAGCCATGGCTTTGACTGACCTAGGCACTGTGCCTATACTATTTTCTGTTAATTTCATATAAGGCAGAATTGGTTAATTGTCACAAAGCATCACACTATTGCCCAAGCTTTCACATGGTTAAAGTGAGAGGCCAACAACATCTCCTACCAACTATAACCATGTAAGCTTGCGGGCGAGTTTTCTCTTCTTAATCAACAGAAAGTATAGCTTTTGTCTTAGCCCTAACACTTTCACTCTTAGACGCAGAAGATACTTTAGGGTTTTTTTTCCTTTCATCATAAAAATTCACCACAAATACAAGAAATGGTTGGAGATTTTTGTTTTGTTTTTTGTTTGTTTGTTTGTTTGTTTTTTGTTTGTTTGTTTGTTTGTTTGTTTTTTGGTGGTGGTGGTGGTGGGGGGGGGGGGGGTTCCCTCTCCCCCCCCCCCTCCTCCTTACCTTGAGTAGTAGTTGAAGCAGGGGTTGTTTGAACTGTGGCTGTAACCACATTTGTTATCTGAGCTGACACAGGGTACCCTAGCAAAGACAACAATAAATATTTATCAACTGTGCATGAAATAAAAAAAATCATCATAGGACTACATATTATTCTGCTCTTTACACATGAAATTTGAAGCCTTAAACTACCGATCAGAACGGGGAAAATTTCGAACATATATTATAACAAATCTGAAGAAAAAAATCAGTGGAGATTAATCCTTAACCCCATGTGAAGACTTTTTCAAGTGACAACAAAAATAAAACTATCAACAATTTTTTCTTCAGTAATTTAATTTCAAAGCTATTTGAGCATCAGTGCAGTCGCAGCAATATTTTAGTTCACAAAGCACAGTGAAATCCACATAAAGTCTGCTCAATCTTGACTCGTCCATTTAATTTTGTTTCATATTATCAAAATAATAAGTAAAAAAAAAAAGAGGGGCAGTTGAATTTAAAACCATACTGCCACTCATACCAAGAAGAATTTAAGCAAGTTTTAAAGAAGTCTTAAAGAGGCCTCCTGGCATATAATCATTATCAAAAGGAAGATGAATCTCAGGTAAGCTCAGTATACTTACAGTTACAATTCTTAGTTGTCACAACAATGTCATCAATTGCAATTATTCCTGTAGCAGGGCTTCCAAGCTTGGCTTCAAATATCAACTAATTGTCAAATAAATGAAAATGAGATTAAGATTGATTATGGAAGTCTTCAACTTTTATATCTTGTTTTATTTTTTAAAAAGAGCATATATCCACTTTTCAAATTTTACAATACAAGTATAAAATTTGCCAAGTTCAATGACAAAGAGTATACAAAGTGCTACTTTCTAATTATCCCAATCTTTCTCTTTTTCCAAGACTAAACATGAAACTCTAATCATTTGGCCCCCCTTTGCGCAATCTTTCAACGAGTGTTGACACCTCGTTTTAACAAATTTCAAAAAGGAAGGGAAAAAAATGTAATGTCCTATTTTCTATTCTAGGGTGACAAGTTTATGGTTATATTGCAAGGTGGCCAGTTAGTTAAAAAAAAACTCAGAGTTGGTAGTATGTGGTCACAAGTATAGAATTATGTATTATATTCTAGGGTAACAAGTTAATGTTTCTATTGCAGGGTGGTCAATCATATTGTAATTTGTTCTTGGTTGGAATCCACTTTGCAGGGTTCTTGACCCTCAGATTATTTCCTCATTCTTGAATATGATTAATTTACTGAGCTTGATAAAATGAGCTCATCTCTGGTTTTTGGGTTGTTGTTTTATTTTTTTAAGTGTGCAACAGCCAAGAAAATGAAAAAAGGTCTTTCATATGGTGGAGTCAATGTCTTAGTATTTGGCAAGTATGTATATCCAATGAAGGAAAGACATGCATGTAGGTACATTTTGAAATGCATTCAGTTTTAATGTATCTCCCTATAATGAAAATCATGATTTTTACATGAAAACACATAGCTTTGTAAAATAATATTCAACACCCTGAAATCCCATAACAGCAGTTTTTGTCAACACAAGTGACTTTAGAAAGTTGTTATCATAATGGAGCTTTTTTTCACTCTGAAAACAAAATTGGTTTCACTGACAGCTATGAACTAGAAAACATCAAATCTCCTCAAGAAGGTAGCTAATATGTTTAAACCTTTATTTTTCAATACCTTTCTTTATATATGACAGAAAAAATCCAATTGATACATTTGATTCTAAAAAAAAAAATGGACTTTTTCAAAACTTCCCAGACATGATACCTTATACTGGTGTTTCCTTGCAGCAACAGGAAACCTTAAAAGAGACCAGGCACCACTTGGAGAGCTGACAACACCAATGTTGGTCATGGTATGGTTTGTCCAGTCATAAAGGTTCACATTGAGTTTGTTGGACGTTGACCTGCCCTCAAACCGATAGTAGAGAGAAACGCATACTTGGCTGGAGCCAGAGAACAGAGGTGTGTCAAGGAAAGCATTATCACCCGGAGCATGGTGGTCTGCAACTACAACTGCAAAGTGGCCTGGGGAGGGACAGAGTATAGACAGTGGGGCAGTGTGGTGCAAAGATTTCTCTTCAAATTTTCATCCTTGTATTGATTTTCATCATGACAGCTCCTTTGTGTGGAAGGGAATGTATGCATTAGGAATGACACAGAGTGAGATGAGGTGGTAGCTACAGATACAATAACAGTAAAGTTGTACAAACAGAACATCAAACAAAATAATAAGAATTGAAGTAGATCAGAGCAAAATTGGTCTCAAACTTATTCCTTTTTCCTGAACTCTTAAACTTGTTTAATTCTGAAGAAACGAGAGTTTGAGCATCCTAAGAATTTTTCCGTCACCTACCATCATCAGTCCTCAGTGTGTGATCATCAAAACGGATTGTGCCTGTCAATTCTCTTGCAGACGAAACAATCCAGTCAAATTTGTCACCATGACGAGGCTGAGCATTAGTGTAGGTGTCAAGGCCATTCTCAAAGTTATTATCAGCTGTCAAATGAAATAGCCAAAAGAAAATGTAAATAGAAGTAGCGTTTAAAAAAAGCATAATGAACTTATTGCTGATATGGTTCAGAAAAAAAATAGATTAATGCATATAAAACAAGAAGAAAGTATTTGAATCATGACAGCCCCAAATATAACTTCAAAGCTCTTTAACCCTATCACAGCTTAACATCTACAAGCTATGGTCTGTTCAAAATTACCTACTCAGTGTTCCTTTATTTGTCTTATTTTTTCATATGTCCAGGGATTTTTAAACTATTTCATCCTTTCAATTATCTACAAGTTCTTACCAGAGAAAGGACAGTCTCCATCAGTAACGGTGACATCATCCAGGGCAATGCTGCCATTTGGACCGTTACCCACAATACCCCTGAAGTAAATCTTCAGAAGTCAAAGAGAAAAAAAAATTGAAAATCTGAATGTAGAGAAAAGTATAAACTATATCATTGTCTTTGCCACTTGGAAAATTTGTTTTGTTTTGAAAACTCTGAATTGAAATTAATATGTAATCAGCTCTTTTCTTTAGTTGCTAGCAACTAGACCTTACACCGAAAGTACTAATGGTAAAGATAAAGAAAGAAAGAATGTAATCAGCATGAAAACAATGCATAAAAGACAAATAGGAGAAAATAACCGAGAGCTGACTAAGGGTGAGTATTCTTACAAACCTCTGCAAACCAGAACAGCCCGAGGTAAGAACCCCTGATGCATTTTGACAGTTTATTATTACAACGGGGTTCAACAAATGATAGAATTGGGAAGAGATATGTAATGAAGCACTGTTTCAAAGGGAGAACATAGGGACTTATCCCAAAGATTTGGGAAAGATCTGACACTGACAGCAATCATATTTTCATGGCAAATAAATATCTAAATATGACATAGTAGTTGCATACTTAGTGGTGGGAAATTTTATATTTTGTTTGTATTTTTTTCTGTCAGCAAGTTAAGTTACTCTTCTTTGAGAAGACGTGATATGGTAGGGGTTGAGTAGTTTTACAAGAAATGATTCTCCCATCTATCAGTCTTTTCAGTAAACATCTTTATTCAGTTTACCCAGTATTGATATCCAGGGTAAGGGATTGTGAACTCTCCTTTAAGCCAGTTTTTGCCTTGTTCCCCAGTGCGAGACCAAAGAGAGTTGAAACTGCCACTCTTGCTTTTGTCTGTGGTGTAGCCTGCCTGGAGTGTGCCGATGTCACCCCCATTCATGTTGAAATAGAAACGACAGCACTGGCTTTTCTGGTTGCTGTTGATTCTACTGATTAAATTGGCATAGGTTGATTTCTGATTATTCTTGGATGAGTCAATAAAGTAGAAATAACCTGTTGAAGAGCAGAAAGAGATGTTTTACAAAAGAAAACAAAAACAAAAAAAACAAGAAGGTAACTTTCTTCTTCTTTTCTAGTTAAAAAAACAAATCAATCGCAGATAAAAAAACATCTTTGATTGAGGAAGTTCTAAGTACATTCAATTTTCAAAACAACTAATATGTTTGGTATTAGTAAAAATTATTCTGACTGTGTAGTTTAGTAGGTAAGTTTGCTTCTTGCTCTAAATCTTATGGCTCTTACTCTGCACAATCAAGGACATGAAATACTGATTTTAATCTCTCAATTAAACTAGCCTTTCATTCATTACTTGTGAGATGTGAATATATCAATACTTTCTTCCTGATGGGTCTTTCCAGTTTTTACCTACAATTAATAAGGTAGCCATCAACGTTATCTCTTAAACTCAAAGAGTTTCTATTTGTGAAAATATCTTTTGATGAACCAAACTATTTGATTCTGATAAAGAAATTCAGTGACTTTAAAACAATAAATCTCTCAAAAAGTGACATTATTTTACCCTTATTAAACGGAAATAAAGATTTAAAAAACCAGCCCATTAGGCTAATGGAAAAATTATTAACTGTGACCTACCAAGACTTGCACCCAGTGTGTGGTCACTTGTTGGCCCAGTTTTGATAGAGGTTGGCACAGCTGTTGCCCTCGACCAATCAAAAGAGTCTGTGGAAGAATCTTGGCTCCAGAGACAACTGCCAAAGTCAAAGGAACAAGTGGGACCACCTGAGAAAAATAAAACATTGAGAACCACTTTTTTAAAAAACAAGAAGAACAGAAATTTCGGTATGAAATTTCTTCATTGTGAAAAAAAAACACAAAAAAACCCAGAAAAAATGAAATCATGTATACCAGTAATGCAAATCACCTTCTGACAAAAAATTAGCAAAAGGTTAGACATACAAAGAATAATTTTTAGCGCTTGAGTACAAAAAATCAATACCAGCATTACAAGGGGTATGAGACAAATAAGAAGAAACAACAAGCTACTTTTATTTCAATATCTGACTGCAACTGGAGACTTTTTGACCAGATGACATTAATTCTACTGAAGTTTACTCAAGCAAATACTTGAAGATTTCCCTTATGAAAGAAAACAAAGAAAGAAAGCTATTTTTTTCTATTTTTTTTTTACCTTCTTGAATGCACCGAGAGCCAACCTTGACCCGGATATCATCTATGGCAATATCTCCCAGGTAACTTGGTCCTCGTACACCTTCCAGAATGATGTTGAAAGGTCGGACATAAAAGTCCGGCAGAGTGAATTTGAGAGGCACCCATCTATCCCCATAGTCTCCATGTCTAGTTGCCAAGAGTGTCTGAGTAGTCGCACTCTAGAAACAAATTCAGATTGGAAAGGATGTATTTATAAAAAGAAACCACCCATCTTTTTCTCTGCTTTGTTTTATTTTGTGAGTGGGTGTAAGAGTTTTTCCCTGTGAAACTAAAGACGGAAGAAATTGAAGCACTTGTAGCTGTTCATGATACTTTTTTTTCAGTTGAAATGATGTCAATTTGAAATCAATTCTGATTATGAAATTTCATTACAAAAGAATAGATTTAGTTTGCTCAGTATCAGCAGAACAAATAAATAGAGTCATTGATTAAAAGCAATGACCTTAGATTAACTGTAAAAGCTGTTATAAACAAGACAGTCATTAATATTTTTCTAATATGTAAGGATTTTGATTAGAATGCGCAAAGAAAGCACCGACATCAAAAAGCATACACAACAATATTAATTCTGGTCAACATTTCAGCAAGTAATGCTTAACAGTGGCGACAAATTTTTAGAATCATTTTTAAGATAGAAGTTAAATGTTAAAATACACCACACACACAGTTTGCTATATAGTAGCTATAACTCCTGGATCAAAGCTTGTAAATAATATCTTCAACTTAGGAATTCCAATATTTGGTCAATTTATACATTTTAGAGGGTTGATAAGTGCCTTTTTGTTCAGCAACAAAATTCTGAGTTTTTAGCAATAATTGTTTACTTTTAAACTGCCATGGTAAGAGAAATACTCCAACTCATGCCACTCTAAAAAAAAAAAAATACCATTCATTTTTTTTAATTTTTTTTTTTCATTTTGGGGAGGGGGGGGGGGGGGAGGGGGCTTTTTTTCTGATTTTTCAAAGGCATAGAGTATTAACCTTCACCTGGTTGTGCAAAGACAATCAGTTAGCTCACCAAGGATCAGAGTGCAGCTTACCAATTGATAAAACCAAACACACAAAGAAAATACTCCCTATACCTCTGTTTGAAACTAATATGGCTTATGAAAATCAAATGAACTCTCTTCTATCAAATTACTACAGTTATTGGCCATTTTATAAAAAAAAAAACAAAAAAAACATGATTCCTGCCACTGTCTAGTTCTCCTAACTTAAATTTTGTGACTCAAACAGTAAAAAAAAAATATTTAAAAAAAAATTGTTCATCTATACTCTCATTTGAAATTGTATAGAAGATTAAAATTGTTCACAAACAAAAAGAAAGTATGTGCATGCTTACGCAAAAATAGAAAAAATTATGTAATATTGCTCACAATCAGAGAGCATCACAAAATCAAAATACATGAATTTTTTTTTTTATTCACTTGAACGCATATCACTTACTTGATCCTTCTTATACACATTGAATGTTCCCACATGAGGGCCATACATGTGAACATACATTTCAAAGCAGTAAAACTGGTAGCCCTGGAATGCTGGAGACATCAGGGAGGCAGCGACAGATGAAGCCGTCCCAGGGTTCCTCACATATACAGAGTTGATAAAGGCATACCAACCCTGGGCTGTGGAGATTCAGGTCCAAAAGAAATAAAGCAATTTGATGGCTGATAGTTTTTTTAAGGGGAAAAAATAATAGTAATTTATTTTTTGAATAAATCATTTTAAAGTATAATTTGATAGCTTTGTCAAATAGGTATTCTTGTTTCACTTTTTGGGAAATTTTCAATTACATCTTTAGCTAACAGGTTTGGTTTCTGATACCAAGCCAAATATCCATTGAGTCAATAGTACCAGTCAAGAACATTTCTTTCTCTTAAAGAGCAGATTAGAGGTGTCCATCAATAAATGTAAAGCAATCTTTTAAGCAAGTTTGCTAATCTTCAGTTATGCCAAAATTGTAGACTTAGAAAATAATTACTACTTTTCAGTTGTTACATCTTTTTCTTTAAAAATAACTGAAAACAAGAGGCCACTTAATAAAAGGTAATTAAAGTTATCACTCCATATAGAACTACTTCCAAAGACATTGTTTATGTGAGAATGGCATTGGTAGATAGAATAAAATCAAGCCTTACAATTTCCTGAGGTGTGGTCAGTGATGGGTCCAGTCAGGACAGTACCCTGAGGCCCTTGTGCCAATTTCCAGTCAAACTGATCCGTCTTGAGGTTTGTCCAAGAGCATAATCGGTTGTCAAAGTCACAGTCATAAATGGACTGTGAAACTATAAGGATAGATAAGGGAAGAAGGAAAATAATTTTGTAATCTTGAACTACTATTGTTAAAACTTGATGAAGTGTAAAAGCTATATGTAAAGAACTATAGAATTTAAATTCAATTTTTGAATCTCCAGTTTGATCAATAATATCTGATCTCTTTGTAAACATAGCTGAATGAAATTAAATTTTCAATGCAATGAAAATAATGAAAATGTTAACTTTTGGCGAATTAATACTTTATTTACTTATTTTGGCTGCCTGTGAGGGCACCCAGATAAAGCTACAGCCTCCTTTCATTCATCCCAGCAAATTGATAAATGTTTGTCAAAATCAAAAGCCAAAAAAATTCATGACAAGCCATACCAAATATTATGAAACAAATGAATATTGAGGACAGATATAATGGTAATAATAATACAACTTTCCAGAACTGCCAAAGCCAGATAAACAGATCTAACAAGGAACTTTTTCAAGCCGTAATGAACTGCAAAAATCATTAAAGATGTAACCATGATGATTAAAAATCTACTTCTGAACAAAATATGTCCAATCATTTGGACATAAGTGCTTTCTCAGATTCTTGAAATTCCAAAATTTATCAATAGAATCTTACCAAAGGGCGTGTTTGTAGGTCTTATTGTGGTTGTGGTTATCGTCGGAGGGATTTTGTTGGCGCCAGCAGGCAAAGCTGTAGAAAATGTGTGATTATATTTCAACATAATAAGAAGAGGCAAAAAATTATATTTCACACAATTTTGATTGCTGTATAAGAACAATTACAGTATGTTGAGGCTCAGTGGTTTACTTGAGCTCAAAGAGTTGTAGGCATTATTTTTGACAAAGCTTGCTTTAAATATTTTGACCTCAGAGTAACCAACACTTTTGACTTGGGCTTCAAACTTCATAAAAATATTTTTATGTCAATTAGTAATAGATCTTAAACAATGAATTTATGGTTTGTCTTTCAAGTTTTGCTTTCATATAAAATAAGTATGTCTTTTGAATATATCATATCATATCATAAAGAGCTAAATAGGCTAAAGTAAAGTCTGTAATGCTCATTTGAAAGTAACCCATAACAGAAATAAAAACTTAAGATAAAAAAATAGAAAGGACATTGTATTATCCTGCCCAATACTATCAGACCAGTCAAAATGCGGTAACAATTATAACATGGTTCACGCAGTAATGGGAAGTTTTTGATGAAATCAGTCAGAAGCACGTTCACTTCACATAATGCGTATATATCGTGGTAGAGTTTTGTCTTTTTATAATAATGCAAGTCAGAGGCTACCACTAATCTGCAGGATTAAAATTGATAATAACCACATTAAGGGTAGACACTGACAAGTTTCAATTCAATTTCAATTCATTCTGAACATTATATTTGATTTTGATGTATATTTTCATTTTCCTTATTCTTTTTCTTTTCTTTATTCTGTCAGTGGATCTTTAAAATGCATGCCACTTTCAAAGAAGTATTTTTTGGGGGCAAAAAAACTTACATGGACAGCTGTCAATTGATGATATTCTTCCCCTGAAGTCATCCAGACCAATAGCGCTGTTAACTTGATTCCCAGTTGAGCCCTGAATCTTGATCTGTAAAAAAACAGTATTGAAACTCAGAAAGATAATTTTTCTTTTTTCTTTACAAAAATATACACATCCCTCTGCACCAATGAAAAAAATGAAAGCTAGTATTATCACAAAAAGATACACATCCCTCTGCACAAATGAAAAAATGAAAGCTAGTATGATCATTAGC
The DNA here is from genome assembly GCA_039654465.1 of Melibe viridis. Classification (NCBI taxonomy): domain Eukaryota; kingdom Metazoa; phylum Mollusca; class Gastropoda; order Nudibranchia; family Dendronotidae; genus Melibe; species Melibe viridis. Next base: position 1,732 of record JBCIKM010196100.1, on the reverse strand, counting down.
ATATTTAAGATGCCACATTACATTATAAAATCCTAGTTTTACTTTATCTCATACATCTTCACTGAACTTTCAATATTCTTTATTTATAATGTATGGCAGTACATTCATAACAATAAGTTTTTATCTTCAAAAGAGAATAGGAGCTGGCACTGGAAATAAATGACAACAAGGGTAAATGGTAGACACATAGTGCTGAGAAGAGTCAAAACCATAGAAAGAAAGGAAAAAAACAGAAAGGTTTGAAGTTGTCCAAAGAGGGATTCGAGCCCAAGGCACTGTGTCTATACCATTTTCTCTTATTGTCTTTAAAAAAACAGAAAATGCAGTACTGTAAATCAAGCAAAGTATGATTTCAGATGAGTCTGTCTCTCAAGCGTGGGACTTCACACTATCAACACAAAAATACCTTTCAAATCTCTCGTTTCAATTCCTTTAAGTCATGAAAACCTATCAACAATCCTCATAATAAAAATAATGCATACAAACAACCTATATTTACAGAGAAGGGATATATTAGGCTCTGTAAAAAAGATGCCTTAAACGAATAGCTCCTGGACCTTTGTGTCAAATAGACACAAAAACCGCTGTCTTAAAATAAATTTCTGCCGTCAATGTATTCCTTTAGCATGAGTCTGTATTGCTAGGAAAATGTGTTTTGTTTTATTATTCTTATCCCTTCATACCGCCTTAGCAGTGTTGGGACCCTACTCCAAGGAGCTGGGAAAAACTCTGGATCACAAGAAATGAAGACCGGCAGATGATCAGTCCACCATGCTTAATCTTGCACGGCATAATTAGCAATACATAAGGGGTATTACTCAATCTTAAGCCAAACAATAGTTCATGTTGCCTTTGGTGGTGTCTGCTCATTGAGAAAGCACAATGAGACAATTAACCACAGGGCATACTATGATAATTACAAGACTAAATTGTTAAAGAAATCAAATCTGTTTGTTTTGATTTTTTCAAAGTAGAAAAATCTGTCTCTGAAACATCTAACAAATTTATTTTATACCACAGACATTTTTTTAAAGTCGCTATTCAGTGTTCTCAGTAAGAGGAACAAATTAGGATTCTGCCTGCAGTCAGAATGGCCAAACATAGAAAAGTCAAACACTGCATTTGATGGCCTGGGTTTCAAACGTCATTTCCCTTTTAGTTAAGTTTTTGTTTTTTTGGCCCAATTTTATTTTCTTTCACTGAGTATATTTTAGTGAGATTTTTAGGGTTGAGTAATTATGCCATTATAAAATGAAACAAATAAGAAATACTCACTCTGTAGCTTGCAGTCTGAGAGGGGATGGGTATGCTGGCATACTGCCATCCAATATTGGTCATGTTGCTTGGAAGTGACCAGAGGATCTGAGGGTTATTGCTATTAATATCTACAATGGAGACCTCCAGCCGCACTGCCACTTGAAAATTATAAACATAATTATCTCATCACATGTTTTATTATTCAAAAACTTCATTACACACTATCAATTTTATTCACCTTTGCATTCAAAATATCAATATTTTCTCTAAATTTAAAAAGCTTGAGATATCGCATACTGATAAAAGCTATTTTTCATTGTATAGACCATTTTGAAAGAGGTTGAGAGTATAGCTTTATCACAAAAAGAGGATAAACAAATTTATGGACCTATATCTGGGAGAAAGGGAGAAAGGGAGAGAGAGAGAGAGAGAGAGAGAGAGAGAGAGAGAGAGAGAGAGAGAGAGAGAGAGAGAG
>JBCIKM010196099.1:6864-23020 GCA_039654465.1 Melibe viridis | reverse complement strand
CTTGAAAGTAGACTGATAGGCACCGTATCGCAAATCTTCGAATTTCAGCTGTCACGAGTGAGACAAACGCTTTAAAATTAGCTCTATACCGATTTTTTTCCTCAAATCCCGATTTTTCAAGACGATCATACTGATTTTTTTTTCACTCAAACGGCAGGTCTGTTTATGAATGATTCCTGTTTAAGATAATTCTATCCAATTGAAGGATTTTATCGATGTCTGGTTGGGTACGCCCTCAAGGGTGGTCACATTCATTACTTCCTCAAGAGATATCAATTCCATCCCCCGTCCCTTGTCTAACCACAAACATCCCTCGTGTGTGTCTCTTCCTTCTTTCTTTCCATTTTGTGTATGCAATTAACTCTCATGTTAGGGTCTTTCCAGAAATGTCTTCAAAGTGTTAGCAGTTTTAATGAATATTTTGAACATCATTTTAAATTCAGGATCTTTCTTTTCTTTATTCAAGTTGTTTCTGAGAAATGCATGTAAACTAAGTCAAGATAAGAATGATAGTGATCTTTTGTAGATGACCCTGGTATTTAAGTAGTAGAATAATTGATCTTACTGTTTTCCATCTATTCATTTAGCATTAGAAACCTATCTATTGCTCTAGTCTATATCTTTATTTCTAATAATTTACCATTACATTCAAACACTGCTTTTCATGTGTATTTGAGAAAGCAGTCAGAAATCTTTGGTAGTTGTCAAATAACCTCATTTTGTTTTGTCAAGAGAATAATCAAGCAGCAAGTAAAGTAAAATTATTGTTCAAGCTTGAATGGTCCAAATAGGACTATGGACGTAATTTAGCATGAAAATGAAAAAGGAGCAAATTCCTTCCATGCTTCTCTCAGAGAGAGGTTTGTTGTATATGGCCTATTCCATTTCATTCATAGAGGGGGTGACGTCGGTAGGATTTCATAGATTTCTAGTAGCCTTTTTGTGTTAAAAGATTGGTTTGCCACGCTGCCCATAAATGCAAGAATGACAAGAATGGTTGAGGGTGAAAACTTAACTTCTGTAAGAGTTTCAGTATAAACAAAATGTTGTTAATTGTAAGAGTAAAAGTTAAGTTGATAGCAGCTGTCAGGAATCATAGCATAGACTGATTATCAGTGACAATGAGCCCACCAAATCTCATCCCCTCAATGCAGTCTTTAGCTGCTCATTCCAAAAACCTAAATTCATGGGTTCCCTGTCTTGCCAATACTGTAACCTTGACCCTCTGTTATCCATGAGCTAGAATTCTTGTCCAGTGTAAAAGACATTTTCTTTTTCTCAATGATCTATATCAGGTTCGTGAATAAAAAAAGGCCTGAAACCAGAGTACTGTTATAAGAGTAGACTTGTGTTAAAGTTAGATGTTTTATTTCAAATATAAAATTACCAAAATAATTTGTTCAAGAATTTTCATTGTTATAAAATCAACAACATGGCGTCAGTAAAGCTTTGCGCAAAATACCCTCTTCAGGGTCGTGCCGTGAAGTCTGTGATATGGACATTTTCGGGTAGTCTTTAAAAAACGGTCATACCTAACTTGTTGATAACCGCAGTGTATTGGAACTTTGCATATGTAAAATTAAGTTGTTAATCATTGCTGATGCTGAGTCCTGTTAAAATATGTTAATTAAGACAGTTTTGGGCCCTTTTTTTTTCACGCACCCTATATTTACCTGTATGTTGAATTTTGTGGATGAACCGTTTTGCTTGGCTTTGATTTCATGAGTGCCAAAGGATAGACATACTTGTAATTCTTAAATCTTGTTATGCAACTGTACCAACTTTTTTCTGGTTAATGTTTTTGTATTTTTATTTGTTTGTTAACATATCTTGCCTTTCTTTTTACCATTCTAGGTTATCTCTAGTATTTGCATGGTGTGTAGATAAACTGCATCAATAAATCAAATAGCAGCTGTATAAAAAAAATAATAATTCTTCTTTCTGTGATTAATATTTTTTTGGCACACTTATTTTTTGGATTGCTTACTTATGGTTACTTACGAAGATTTATTCCACATTGCAGTTATGTGACCCATTCAACTGGTTGTTTTTATGGTTTTTCTATTTTCATTTTCATTTTTCCTTCCTGTTTTTTAAATGATTGTTGTTTTATTTTAGACATTTAGGAATTTCTTTGATATTAGTTTTTATTTATTTCCCATCTGCTTTGAGCTGGTTAATTTTGTATAGTCCTTTCTTTAAAATCGTCATTTCTGTGCTTGCTACAGGAAGCACTGAGGCTGTTTACACCTGGATTGTGTGTCACCAAAACACTCCCATAAACAAAGATTCATATATCAACTGCAACCCTCAATTTGATCACCTTTTGTTTATGTCAAGTGTTCCATGTGTGAAGGTGAAAATGGAGAAGAAGAAAAAAACAGAGAAGCAATACATTTGCCTTGGAAACCGTTAGCTGATGGACCAAGTCAGTGGGGAAAATAAATTATGTATTTTGTTTTGTGTTAAATCATGATTGTTTTTACATGAAGTAAATTCCAAATTTGTATCATGTGTTATTATTATCATCAGTTTCTATCGTCCTTACTGGAGGTTTCCTTACCATTCAAAGACCACCTCATGCCATAAGAAAAATATAATGCAAGCCTGATATCAAGTTTCTCTAATATTGAAGAGTCAGAGCAGATCAAAGAAAAACGTTCTCCATCCAAACGCCATGCCATCAACATCCTCTGCTGTGCATGATCAATCACAAAAAACCTGCTTGGAATCTAGTTCTGATCACAAGACTCATGGGATTCAACACGAGTACCAAACTGCCCCAATATATTTCCGCATTTTGTCAATCAGAAAGCTATGGCTGAAATTTCCTAAAATCTGTTTTTGGTTTCCACTTAAAAGTGATGTTCACACGTTCCAAGATTTAGCGACATTTGGATGTGGCATATTTTGAATTTCATAGATAGGGCTATTAGCGACCGTGATGATACCCGGTGATCTGTCAGCTGTCATAGTCAACAATCCAAGTTAAGACCCATCTACTGTTTCATCATATGCAGATGGTTTTGCTTTGACTAGTATGCCAGGCAGAACTAACAGGTAGTCTGATTCAGGACAAAGGCAATGTTCTGTGACAATGGACATGACAGATATAATAATATTCTACATTGAAGCATCTTTCTGCCTTTTATGAACAAAGATTTTAATTTCACGAGAAAGGAAAACATGCGGAGTTGGAGCCAGGTTTCAAGGGAAGTAATATAAGATTTGAACTTTAGATCCGCATGAGATGACCCTTACCTCTGTGCTCGGGATTCTTGAAACAAAGATTTCAATTCCATGACAAAGACAACAGCCAGAGTTGGAAACAGGTTTTTCAAGGGGAAAAAATTGAGATTGGCATGAGATAACCCTTACCTCTGTGCTCGGGATTCTTTAAACAAAGGAACAAGTTGGAGTGGTTTGTTTTTCTTTTTAATACTTGCTAGCAGATTGAAGATATTATTACTAAGGATGTGAAAATGAAAGGATTTCCTATCAATCTGCACAGACCCTTGGAATCTGAGTTACTGTTGTTTTTAAAATGCTTATTATTGTTTCTTCTTTTTCTTTTTTATTCTTCATCCCATGTGCAATACACTAAGTTGAGAAGTACTTTTTTATAATAATATTTAGAGCAGTAGCTTGAAATTTTTATTGATTCCCTGTAGTATCATATAAATTTTTACTATTTTCATTCTTATTTCTTCGGAATGACTTTCATATTTAGGTCTTTTTTTTTTACGAATTATTCCTTCAACTCTCATGAGCCGTAAGAAGATATCATATATTGTCATTGGCATGCAGTATAAATACAAAGTTTAGACCTTATTAAAGACAATTGTTGCCGCAGGCGGATGGTGGATGTCCCTGGTAGGCACTTCTACTTCTGTTCCTTTTCTTTTACACAAAGCTATTGTCCTACTTTTTCCGCGTTTCTTGTGTGTCTTGTTTGGTTTACAGTAGTCATCCCCTATCTCATGCTTTTTGGTACCCATCTCTAGGGTTGCAAGTTAAATGTACTGAGTACTTTAGTAGATGAAGGTGGTTTAAATATCCTGGGTCTTCCTGTACCATAATGCTATGGGTGATGGTCATTTGTAAGGAGAGGTGCTATTTGATGTGAATCAGATATCTCTCTGTGGTGTCGATACATGTTTTGGGAGATGATATTTTTTGTCATTGTGTTCTCTCTGGTGTTGATATGTGTTATGAGAGATGATATTATTTTCTAGTTTAAATCATCTCTATGCTGTTTTTGGGTTGATCTGTTCCCTCTTTGAAAAATTCTATCATCTTAATTTCCCCTGGGCCCCCATGACCCTCATGTTTTGTGGGGCCCTTAGACCTCCAATAAATAAATAAACATTTGTTGCCGAGTTTCAAAGCAAAGTTTGGACTTTAACGACAATCGTTGCCTGTATATATTTGTCCTGTTTTGTTGAGCAATTATCTGTTCAAAGATTGGCATGAAGTAGGACATCTTCATTGCCAAAAAGCCCGAAAGACTTTAGCAAAGTTAAAACAATTTTGCTGTCTCAGTTTGAAGATAAATTAATGGGTAATGATTCAATACTTGAAAAATCTGTCATGATGTGGAACTTCAGTTGACTATTTTCACTTTCATGCCATCAGGGTTTGTGATTTTGTCTCTTTTCGACAGAGCCTGTATGGATTTAGTTGAAACAAGCAAATGTATCAAGAGGTTCATGCTTATACACCAATCAGCATGTGCTGTAGAAATTCAATCCTCTTTGTCACGTTGGCTTTAGGCGAGAAAGTCACTATAGCATCATTGGTAATGCAAGCTGTACAGCTTTTTTGTAAGATAATGGTCAATTGCTCTGTTCTTAGTTAAAATCCTTTTCAAGCTTGCTGGCCTATACATACAGTTGTTCAGGACAAAATCTTCTGGATTCATCTCTTATCTTTCTCTGTCAACTCCCCTGTCAACTCTTTTTCCTGTTGCTGAGTGGAATTTATGGCAAATTATATTTTTGTGCTACTCCTGTTTATTGAGACAATCTATTTTTACTGTTTCTGTTGAACCTTCTTTTCTTGTGATCTAGAGTTCTTCCCGATGGGCAGTATGAAAGGATATGGATAACAAAACAAAACTGTTGAACCAACTTCTCAGGCTGAAAGACTGGCCATTCTTATCATCAAAATAACTTGGCCATTTTCATTATCCACAGCCAGAGTTTGCTCTCAATTGTGTTTGTTAGTCCAGAGCTTTGTATTATGTTTGACAATGTGGATTTCCACTAGTGAATAGAAAATGTTTGCTTAAAAAGGTGACGGGATTGAATGTGACTCTTCAATACCTTCTTTAGAGAAATTTCTGGTAGGTTTTCTATCCTCCTTTTCATGCCAGAAAATATAGTGCCAAACGCACTTTTGTTTCTTTTGCGATTTTCCTTTTATCCTGAATATTGGCACTCTTTTTACTTTTGAACATATGAATATGACTGACTAAAGGCAGTCTCGGGAAATAGGAGTTACCTCCTGGAAGGCATCTGACAACTTGCCCAAGGCATTAATTTTTCTTTGAAGTTTGAATTCCCGTTGCTACACATGCAAATACAAGCCATGCTTTTAAGTAAAATTGATAAAGAACATGCGATCCCAACTTGAGTTCCCCTAAGTAGGTCAGTTTGGGGACATCCTTAAGAGATTTTGAAATAGCCACATCATCATACTTGTTCAGCAGGTTGTAGCGACCAAAAAATCCAGGTTCTAATATCCTACCCCCATCATGAACTTTTGTTAGGGCTGTTCTTGCTGGGATAGGTATCTTTGTCTTAATTGTGCTGTTTCTAGTAATGAATCTCATGAAATCTTGTTTCTAAGACAACAGGCTTTCTTTGCCAGTTCAGTTCTCCAAGCCCTTCATGGCAAGGCGGGAGAATTCCAAATTCCAGCATAGAATAGTGCAATTGGGGCTCTGTGGTATTGACTAACATCAGATTGTCTACATACATTATCTTTTCAGTGTCGTCTCATGCCTGTGGAATGGCTGTTTTGGTGGTCACTCTCACTCTCAGCCAGTAGATTTATAATTTGTACTATAAATATATTTTTGTATCGTTCCTTTACTTCAGTATTACATGTTTGAAATTTTTCAATAGATTTTTTTGTTTCTTTATTCCCCACCATAATTTATTACGTCTCGGATTAATTAGGTGTTGGGAATTGATGGGGGGAGGGGGGTCTGAGTTCCTCAAAGAATTTGCATTTACCCATTTATCTTGGCTGATGTTTGGTCACAGTGGGCATGATATTTTGATGAATTTTTTGAAGATTTACTCATCCTTTTTGTTTATCATTCTGTTCTTTTTTTATATATATATATATATGTATCATTAGTATGTCACACACTCATGTTGGATGCTTTGCGGTACATACTGGTGTTTGCTGTCAAAGTCGTTTATGAACTACAGCTGGTGAGCTGTATGTTATGAGCTTCAGTGCAATTTATGTTTGTCTCAAGGTCCATCTTTGTTGACCTATTCTTGCCATGATGGAGCATCTGAGAGGACGGATGAAAGATGTAAATAAATGAATGAATGGTGAAGATTTATTGGGTTCAGATTCAGACTCAGACTCAGACTCAGACTCAGACTCAGACTCAGACAACCTTGTTCAATCAACAAACAAAAATAAACATTTTGTTCTTCACAACAGAGATTCAGATTTTCTAAAGTCCATTTCGATTACGTTGTCAAATTTCATGCAAGGTCAGCAGCAGTCACCACCAAAAGTAATTAGGTGACCTTTGACACATCAGGTCCTCGCGGTAGGTGGGAACAGCTGTGGGGAGCTGTTGACAGAGCCCATGTTCAATCACATAGTTTTGGGAGGACTTTTAAAATGATAAGAAATGCAGTTATTTTGTTGTGTAGAGGATGAGCAAATCTTGTGTGTCTGTGAATTTTATTTTTAGGGAGTATACCCTTTTTTTTTCTGTATCAGAAGAAGAAAAATTATCTCAATGTCACCTGTACAAATATTCCAAATTCAATTTTGTTGATATATTGTTAAAAGAAAAAGAAATGACCACTTTTTTGTGTACCTCTTTCTCTCAGTCAATGGCAGATTACATTAGTTCCATAGTTTGCATTGCTGCGTATTATGATGTGTTATTGTGTTGATACCTGCCTGTGTCTGGCACACCACAGCCTCTCCGTTTCAGTGCAGCTGTTTTGCTGTTTCATTTTAGTGTTTGTTTTCAGATAACAGTCAGGGTTCTGCAAATCTTGAAGTTACATTCTGTTCTGATTGGATCATTTATTACTTAAAAGATTGCAATGTGTTTATCACCAGGCTTTATCAGTCTTTTTATGAAATTAGTAACCCATCATAAGAGCATAATTAGTCTTAAGAAGTTTCTTTCCCTCAGTTGTCCAGTTTAAGAGAGTTTGGTCTTGTTTACAGCACAGCACATGTTGTACTATAGGGTGTGAGACAGAAAAAATATCTCACAGTTTAGGAGCACATTTAATAGAACTGTACAAAAGACAGGCATTTATGGTGTGGCTTGGGCTCATTTTTGTGCAAACGAACTCTGAAATATGCTTATCAGAATTGCACTGTGAATGCTCAGATGATGGTGTGATCAGTTCATCACTTTTCTTTGAATAGTTCTTACCATGCATAGACATTTTTTGTATGAATAAAATCGAACTTGGGATGTTTTCAGTGCCTACACTCGATGACACATCCAGTATTGCATCATTCTGTTCTTCTTTCCTGGAATTAGGGTGTAGCGTAGCAGGCCTTACTTACTGGACAGCAGCCTCTCTTCAGCAAAGGTTCACACATGGTGATTGTTGTCACATTACTAAAACTAATTAAAAGATATTTTTGTGCTCCAGTTTTTGGCCCGTTTATTTCTTGCACCCGATTTTTTTCACTTGTGATTTCTTGCAGGTAATTCATGCACTATTTAAAGTACAGATTTCTTCTTTTTTTTTTTCCCACTTAAGAACAGTTGTTTTGATATATAAGTTGATGAAGCAATGTTCTAGCATTGAGCATTTTGATTCAAGGCAGATTAAAATATCTATCATGATGAGGTTGAGAATTCGTTATGCCGGGAATTCAGTTGTGACCACCAACTTTTGCTGTAGATTTCACTGCATCAAACAACTGAAAAGTTATTCTGAGTCTTCGATTACAAGTAGATGGGACTGTCCTTCCATGAAGGTCACAGGCTCAGAAACTCTTAGTGGCCATCAGACTTCTTAATTTATTTCAACTCTTCAGTGATGCCCTTACTCTCTGGTAAAGTAATCATTTTATCTAGTCAATGTATATTTTGTTGTACCCAATAACTTGTTTTCTCATTTTCATTTTGTTATTATGTTATTAGTTTCATGTTCACCAAAGAGTTGATTTTTCAAATATTGTTAATTGTTTGTTAATCTTATTGTTTTTCATTTTTTTTTCTTTCTTCATCATGCACCCTTCTTCTTTCTCGTCTTCTCTTATTTATCCCTTCACTCTCCTTTACAAACGTACAAATTGCTTATCTGTTTTTTTAGACCAGTTACTTTTGTTACCATGGATCATCATTCATTTCTCTTTTCATGTATTGTGTTATATAACTATAACTATGGGGTCACTGGCACTTCTAGGAGTGCAGGCGGTCGGGGGTGTCCCTGGGCACTTTCATATCTGTTTTTCTTTTCTTTTACACTGAAGCTATCGTCTCACTTTTTCTCTTTTTTTGTGATGTCCTGTTTCTTGTTGTCTTCTTTGCAGCTCAGTGCTCATCCATTATTTCATGCCTTTTGGTACATAACTCCAGGGTCTTAATTTAAACTTCCTGAGTACTTTTGGACACAAAGGGAGTTTAAAGATCTTGGGTCTTCCTGGACCATTATGCTGTTATGGGTGTTGGCCATTGTAGTTTTTTTGTCAGGAGAGATGGTATTTTTTGTCATTGTAAATCATCTCTTTGTGGTGTCAAATGTGTTTTGAGGGATGATATTTTTTTTCTCAGTGTATATCACCTCTCTTCTGTTTGTGGTTTGATCTGTTCTTTCTTTTAACTATTTCTATCATTTTACTTTCTCCTGGGCTCCTCTATGACCCTTGTGTGTCGTGGGCCCTAAAACCACCAATAAACGAACAAAACATTTAGGACTGGTTACTTTGTACCCCAGGGCGATTGAAAACCCTGGGTCGTCTTCGATGATTCTGTATAGTGTGAGTGCTGGCCATTGTCTGTTTGCGTGGGAGATGATAGTTGTGAAGGGGTTTATTGTTTGTTGGTTTATTTCCATGAATAAGCGTTTCTCAGCCATCATCTTAGATTTGCTTTGCAGTTCTCTAAAACCAGCCATAATTAAACAAATCCTCATTTCAAAGTAACCACAAAAATGAGGAAACAACACAAAGGTATAGTCAATAAAATAATCTTATCTAAAGCAAAGGTAACTTGTTACAGCAACTCCATCTTCAGCTCATTTGTAAACCACATGATAAGTCTGGAGTCTGTACAACACTTAGAAAGCATTTTGATATCAAAGCTCATAGGAACCTCTTTACTTTTACATGCTTAACTCGTTTTTATTTTTATTGTTGTTATTGATTTATTACATCCAGCGAAGGTCCCATTTTACAAGGGTTGGTTGTTGATGGGTGGTTACCACAAAGCTATGCCTCACTGTCAATGAAACCCAGAAATTGTACTGGCATTTTTTTTGTTGTTGTGTATGTATGTGTGTTTAAATTTTAAGAGCTAAAATTAAACATCCATTTTAGGCTTTTCATTTTTTGTTTTAGCTAGTGTCGATCTTTTGTGTTTTACAAAAAATAAGTCATACTCGTTCAGATTGTTTTAAGGTTTAGTTCCAGAACCTTAATGTTTCAATAAATCAGGTCATGTAACCTTACAATTATTATAGCTTATATAGATTTTTATTGTTTATTATTATTATTATTATTTTTTTATTATTATTATTATTATTATTAGCTAAGGTCCTGTTCTTTGAATAGTTGGCTGGTATTGTTATGGATCTACCATCCTAAAAATAGACGCAAGGAAAAACCAACCAGAAGCTGAATGGGATTCAAACTATTCTGATTCGCTTGTTTATCACAATTGAATTTTAAGAGCTAAAAGTTAAACACCAATTTTAGTCTTATTATTCTTTGGGATTGAAAAATAAAACACGACTCTTATTCTTTCAGATTGTGTTAAGGTCTATAGTTTCGGATCCTTTGGTGGCGACTTTAGGATCATTTTGACAGATTATTATTATTTTATCATGTATTGTGCTGTACTGATGTGGTTAGTCGGTACTGTATTACTATTATTTCCTCACCTTTTCTTGTTGCCCTTGTCTTGTAAACCCACATAATACACCATCAAACCCAAACCCTTCACACACCCAAACCCCTCCATTCTCATTCTCATGTTTCGAGAGGTTTGATGTGTCCAATGGCAATGCTGAAAGCTATAATAACAATAGGCATTGAATACAAAACAAGTCGAATGAGCTACAGTACAAAGTGGATTATTCCATACCTGTATCTTGGATTGTATTTGAATTTGACATGTTTCCCACTATCTGTCCAAATTAACTTTTGTCTCCTGATTTATGACTATTGTAATTAGAAACCCTAAAGTTGTACACAATAATTTCTATGAATTACTATTCAAATATGAATGTTTTCCTCTTTTTCTCTCTTTTTTGTATTTTCATAACCACAAATTGGAGTAAGATCTGCCATTCATTTTTAAAAGATGATTTCTTGTTTGTTTGCATAAAGCAATTGATCTATTAGATCACATTCGTTCCAATGATGTACTTTGTAATGGTCATCATGAACACCCACAATGGTTGCTGCATAATGACGACGGTGATGACGCTGCTAGGGATATTACTATGACTCGTCTTTTCTTTCTTTTATAGCTTTGATATTTAATTACTATTATCAATATTGTTATTGTTATTATTATTAATATTATTATCATCACTTTCTTTTTCAAAACTTAAAATTTGTTTGTGTAAATACTTCTCCAGAAAGTCTATTACAAGATAAAATAAAAGTGTGAATTAAACATGACAGGAAAAAAACAGTCTTGCCTTGACTTTCTTTCCCTATGTTTTTAACTCTTTGATTTACTGCGGCTGCAAGCAAAAACATATTTTTACTCAAACATAACAATTTTTATAGTGCTACTAGGTACTCACTAACTTTGTGTCTCAAGTTACCTATTTCATTAACTAGAAGCTTTGCTTTACTTAACCCAAGCTTCCACTCACTCATAAATAACATATACTGAGTTCCATTAAATTCGCAACATTTAGAATTAAAAATGTCAATGTGTTATATTAAATAGTTATTTCAATCTTTATTACTTATTACTCTTTGAATAATGTTTTTAAAATTATCATTGACATAACTCAGCCTCTTGTGAAATAAATGACTCCAAGATTTTAAAACATTTTTTTTTTTTTTAGAAAACCAAATTAGTTTCAAATTATGTCTCTTTTGATAACGCATTGTAGGAGTTGCGTTTTTAATGGAACTTCGTATAGTTTGCAGGCTGAGTATCATGATTGTTGGGAAATCTTGTCTTCATGTCCAGCTGTGGGTACTAAGATCGTTTCTAATGTGTGTTCCAGAGTTAGAGACAATGGTAAAATGAAAGGGGATGGTGATGGTGATAATCCATGTTCTCCCGACATGTAGCTAATCGTGTTTGTTGCTTGATGGCTGCCAAAATATGATTAAGTGACGTGGAAATAAGTAATAATATGCGGTATTCGTCCAATGATTGAGTGGATTATACCAAGGGAGTTCAATAACTCTTTCGTCTGACCAGAAGGAATGTGGTAACAGTACAGGCCTGAAACTTTCAGGGAACTAAAGTCAACCTCTAAGAACTCTGCTTGTAAAGGTTTGGGAATGTTCATCAAAGGATTTCATTTAGGGATAGAGAGCAATTTTAGTTTTAGTGAAAAAACCAGCTGGTGAGTGCCACGAGGTTGTCCTTGGGAAAGGAAACACGAAGAAAAAATGGATTTAGTTGAGATCAAGTTCTTTTGATTGCAATTAAAATCATCAATGGAGATCTTTCAGGAAAAATCTGCTGAAAGTGATTTTCCAAGCAGATAAAGAGATTTGATCACGGAGCGCTGTCCAACTGAATTCCTATTTGACGCTGTTTTTCTGTTCAAAGAATACCTGTGTGGCGACACTCACCAATTGGTTTCACTGAACTGAAGCTCTCCTCAAAGTCCTCCACCTTGATTCGCGTTGAATACTAATACTACTCCCTGAAAGTTTTAGGTACTGTAACTGTAACTCCATCCCTTCATGGTCAGACTAAAAAACTTCTTGAAGCCCCATCGCATTTACGTGATTTGGACCGGCAAAAAAATTGTTCTTTAACAAGCCTGCATGTTTGGTAAAGAAACTTGTCTTTGGTAACTGCAGATAAACTACCAGAGCTTTTTCAAATAAACTGCCGTATTGAAGGAGACTATTTAGGTCACAATAACCATAAACAAAAAAAAACCAGCACCAACAAATCCTTATAAAACTACACATCATATTGCAAAATGTATTCATTCATTGACGTCTATATGTTCCTTTTCATTCTCTTCGCTCTTATTACAATATCACTCATATCTGTAGCGATTTTCTACTTTAAAAAAAACAACAAACCCATAACTGTTTTGATATTTATTCATGTATCCCTGATACATATATCAGTATACCTTACAAATAGCAATGTGCAGAAAAGTTCCGTCGAAGTTGGCATCTTACCTTAACTGAATTTCTTCACCCTCCCATTCCGTGTGTTAACCCTTATCACCACCTTCCTCTCCCATATTATTAGATATTGTTTCCCGCTTTAACTTTACCCCCACCCCCTTCTTTCCGATCCGAGGTCTTCAGCGGGTAATAAGAGGATGTTTTCTATGGGTAGGCTTTTCAAGTCGTTGTTTAGGGTAATTTGTAGATGGTGACTGGACGTCCTTTGTACCGTTGTTCTATGCCTGTGAAATACATTGTTTTTTGTTTGTTTGTTGTTTTTTTTTTTTTTTTTGGGGGGGGGGAGTTATCATGACGCACTAATTAACAGAAAAATGGCTACCAGAACACACAAGCTGTTTTGTTTATTGATGGTTTAGGACCCCACAACACATGAGAGTCATAGAGGAGCCTAGAGGTAAATAAGATTATAGAAAAGTTCAAAGAGAGAATAAATCAAACCTCTAACAACAGAGAGATGATTTATACTTAATATCATCTCTCAAAACACAAAATTGACACCACATAGAGATGATTTACAAAGACAAAAATATCTCTAAACAAAAAAAAACAATGGCCATTACTCACAACAGCATAATGGTCCATGAAAGACCCAGGATCTTTAGATCCCCTTTGTGCACCAAAGTACAACGTCTGACTTGTGACCCTGCAGGCATGAAATAAAGGATGACCACTGAGTTGCAATCAGGACATCACAGAAAGGGGGGAAAAGCAATACGATAGCTTCAGTGTAAAAAGAAAAGTAGCAGAAGTGCCCGCCGGGGACTCCCGCCAACCGCCCGCTGTTTGCAAATCTAATATGCCCCCCTCTTTGAACTGACTCTATCATTATACTTTCCCCCGGGCTCCTTCATGACCCTCGTGTGTTCCGAGGCCCTAAAATCACCAATAATCACGCGCGCGCGCACACACACACACACACCGTGCACTTGCGCACAAAAGAAAAGGGGGAGCACTCCAAATCTGTGTAAAATCACAACCAATGCACACGTTACATTTGAGACATAATGAGACAAACTAACCACATTAAATGTCTTTAAAAACCAGTCGACAGTGGGCACATACTAATTCATGCCAGAAATTCTTGATGTCGTCCTTACGTTGCACGCAGTGGTGTGCGACATTCAAAATGTGAGTTGGCTTTCTGGAATCACTCGCCAAAACTTGCACTGATGCGTTATTATTATTGTCTCTCTAACTCTCAGTTCTGAAAGGCTATCAAAAGTCCTCCCATAGATCTTGGGCTCTTTGGCTCAGCTGGTAAGGCGTCGACTCCCATGCTGTAGGGCATGAGTTCGATTCCTGCTGCCGGTGCAATCGTGCCCACCACACTCGGGCTGCCGCCAGTGTTGTCCTAGTCCTCGCCTGTGGGGCAGACGCCTGGAATGTCCTAGTCCTCGCTTGGGGAACAGACGCCTGGAATGTCCTAGTCCTCGCCTGGGGGACAGACGCCTGGAATGTCCTAGTCCTCGCTTGGGGAACAGACGCCTGGAATGTCCTAGTCCTCGCCTGTGGGACAGACGCCTGGAATGTCCTAGTCCTCGCTTGGGGAACAGACGCCTGGAATGTCCTAGTCCTCGCGTGGGGGACAGACGTCTGGAATGTCCTAGTCCTCGCTTGGGGCACAGACGCCTGAAATGTCCTAGTCCTCGCGTGGGGGACAGACTCCTGGAATGTCCTAGTCCTCGCGTGGGGGACAGACGCCTGGAATGTCCTAGTCCTCGCCTTGGGGACAGACGCCTGGAATGTCCTAGTCCTCGCCTTGGGGACAGACGCCAGTGTTGTCCTAGTCCTCGCCTGGGGGGACAGACGCCTGGAATGTACTAGTCCTCGCCTGGGGGACAGACGCCAGTGTTGTCCCAGTCCTCGCCTGGGGGACAGACCCCTGGAATGTCCCTGTTCTTGCCTGGGGGACAGACCCTAGAAACTAATTTCCCTTGCGGGATTGATAAAGGGAATTTTGTTTTTATTTTGTTTTGTTTTTTCTCATTAGGAAACCCTGCCTGGGTCGAAAGAAATTATTGCCATTTTCAGTAAAGTAGTTTAAGTTTATCACGCAAAATGGAAAGGTATTTATTGCCCAATTTGTGGGTTCCATGGCTCAGTTGGGAAGGCGTTGGACTACTATGCTGAAGAGCGTGGGTTCGATTCCTGCCCGAGCCATAATGTCATCCTCTCGGCGGTCTAGCACGGCTGCTGCGGCCAGGGCTGTTCCAATCTTCTCTTGGGACATATTCCTGAAATAACTTTTCCCTGCGGGATTAATCAAGGGAATTCTAATTATAATTTGGTTTTATTATTACAAGTCATATCATGGGCTACAATGCGCGTATCGCTGTGGGTCATGAACAAAGGTGTCCCTAATTCCTGTGGTCTTGCTAGTGATTTTCGCCATGGGTGAATCCAAAGACCCTTGTCAAATTATTATGTCATGTATTTGTTTATTGGTGCCTTTAGGACACCTTAACACACAAGGGTCATAATGATAGGGGAATCCGGGGAAAATACGAATCGTAAGATAATAATAATAGAAACAAAAGTTAAAATAGAGAACAGATCAAACCTCAAACAGAAGAGAGATGATTTACCCTGAAAAAAAAATCATCTCTTAAAGCACAGTTTGGCACCACAAAGAAATGATTTACAATGACAACAAAAATCTCTTCGAAAAAAAATGGCCAACTCCCATCACCGCATAATGGTCCAGGAAGACCCAGGATCGTTAAATCCCCTTTGTGTACAAAGTTACTCAGTACGTTTGACTTGTGACCCTGGAGTTGTGTGTGCCAAATGCCATGACATGATGACCCCTTCAAACTGGGCAATTGAAACAGGACACCACAGAAAAAGGAGAATAGCTTCAGTGCAAAAGATAAAAAACAGAAATTTAAATTTAAGTTAAAGAATTGCTTTGTATACCTACCCATCAACAAGAGAGACGTTACATACAATACATTAGCGATAAAATAGTACAAATTAAACCACGTAGATTTGGGTGCTTCCGATTGTCTCTTTTGAAATACATACAGGATGATGGATTGAACGAGACAAAAATCTATGAGATTTTAATATATAATATGATCCAGACTATTTTACATCTTACGTGAATGGTTTTAGTTTGAATTATCCGAATTGAAACAAAAGATTTGGCCTGTCCGCCTGCGAACACGTAAGTGCCGCGGCCGAAGCACCCAAGAAAGGTAAAGATTATTCATTGAGCTTACACACTACAATGCCTACAGGAATCGCCCATATTGTCTCATCTATGGTAAACCACAATAGCCCCAGATACGGTTCGAAGGGGGGGGGGGGGGGGGGGGGGGGGGGGGGGGGGGGGGGGGGGGGGGGGGGGGGGGGGGGG